>CAJHQQ010000317.1:0-231214 GCA_905132885.1 Moricandia moricandioides | reverse complement strand
CGCCTGGAATTTTTATAAGAAGAAATCATTTATCTCATCCACTGTTATCCTTGGGGTAAGGATGGTACTAACTCGCAAATAATCTCGGGTTTAAAATGAACGTTGGAGATCTGGGAAAGTTGCTTTTTGTAATTGTCCTAAAGGATTTTCTCTTTCAGTAATATAGTTATTTCTCTATCTATATATTGGCGTTATTGAACTTCTTGTTGCTGATGATGGCGCTCTTTAGCTTCTCCATCCCAACTTGAAATATCCATTTAGCAAACTCTTTTTTCTTCTTCTTTCACTCTTATGTTTGAAAGATGGCTATGTTGCAGTTGTCCCATACAAATGACCTATTCAGTGACGCGATAACTGTATCTTGTCTGCTTCCTTGTGGATTGACTGGTAAAACTTGACAAAAATCTCCACCTAACAGGACTGTTTCCCTTCCAAAGGGTTTATCAAATGTAGTAGGGTCAAGAGAAACTCATGATATCCTTTAGGATCGATCCAATGCTTCAAATGTGTAGCGATGCGCCATTGGTGCTTTATCCATATAATAAGGGATGTTTCTTGATCAGTTCTGCAAGAATTGTGTTCACTTGGACTTCATAAATTGAATCGTCATGGATATCGATAGGAATTTTGAAACTTGAATGAGCGGTTCTTCCTCTGTAAAAGTGTTCCGCTATTTCTAGACATTGCAAACTGAAATACTACTCGTTTTTCTGAACGTAGTTTTTGAAAGTGTCCTATAAACGTAGGTTTTCTATGTTCTCCCTGTTCCTTAGAAAAAGAAAACTCTGAATTGCAGTTGTTGACCGAATCCATTACTTCATCATTAACAGCCAGTTCTCATAGTTGAGGTTTGAAAATAACTCGAATGAGTTTTCTTTTCTTCATTTGCATTGTATTTTTTTTCTTATTGGATCATAAAATTTGACATTGTTGAAGATATTTTTCTCCAGCAACGCATGTCTGGATAGTCTACCAATGACTTATCGCAATCGTTTAGAAGCTTTTGGAGTTTGATTAGAACATATTGTTGAACTTTTTCATCTTGTTAATTTTAAAACCTTCGAAATATAACCTTCTCCGTTGCATGTATAAATTATCCTCACCAAGACTTTTCCACAAATTTTCCACAACTTTAGAGGGTCATTTACTTCACAATAAATTAACAGAACAACAAATAATTCTCGTAACTGGCATGCATAAGCCCGCTGCGATGATTCATCCATTACTTCATGCTATTCTCTATCTCCATCTAAAAGGCCCATTGCAAAACAACTTTCTCTGTAAGTTTTGTATATCACACCTCCAACGGTTCGTATGATGTCAAAACTTGTATAACCTTTAACGTGGTTTATTATCAAACGTAGATAATATTTTTCACCCTCTGAGGGGTTAATATTAAATATGCTGCCAATGCTATTCCTCTTTTTCGCCTTGACCATTCCTTGGAAGTTTTATCCCACACAAAATATTTTGGCAATTGAATGTATGTGATGTGGCGGCCAGTTGCATCTCGTTCATTAGTTTCCATCCATTTAGTGAGCATTGTATCTTGCACCGTCATTGTGTTGACAACATCTTCTAAATACCCACGCTACGCGGCGGGTAAAAATATAAGTTTAGCATTTGAATGTCTATAATGTAACGTTTAATGACTGTTTGAGGTGAAAACGGTTCAAAAACAATATAAGAGTGAGATGGGGCGAACAAAGACGTTCTTTATTAGATCTGAACAAGAGGTTACAAGGAGGTAAGTAAAGAGGCGAACTAGCCGGAGCTCGGAGAGCAGACCGGAGGAATACGAAGTGGTGAGTATCGGTGAACGTAAGGAAACCCTAGATCTAACCACCTAGTATCTATGAAACCCTAGATCTAGCCGCCTAGTATGTATGTCGAAGTGTGTCCCCCTTTCTCTTCGTTGCCTCTCTCCTTTTATAGACCTTATCTTCATGTTCGCCCTAGTTTACCCGAGCCTTGTTGGGCTTTATTCTCGTTGGGCCCGTTTAGTAGCCCGGGTAAATCATGCTTCTGCCGACTCTTCCAGAACACTCTTAGTCGCGCTACTAGACACGTCCTCGTGCTGAGGCGTTTCTTACGCGTTTAGTGGGCCGAGTACATTGTCACATCGGGCTAAGCTTCTCCATTTGATGGGCCTTGTGGAGGGGTGTAACCCATCTCCTACAATAAGTCCCCCCTAGTTCACTTGTGAGTTCATAGGACTCTAAGTGAATTTGTGGGTCAGGTTTGATCAAATGGGGAATCTAGCATGGATGCGCATTTAGGCGTCACCTTGAGCGAGTCTAGTAGCGCGGCTAGGACGTCGTCTGCTAGAGCGTGTTTAGCAGTCGTCATGAGCGGATCTAGTAGCGCGGCTAGGACGTCGTCTGCTCGAGCGTGTTTTAGCGGTCACCTTGAGCTGAGTCTAGTAGCGCGGTAGGGCGTCGTCTGCTAGAGCGTGTTTAGCGGTCACCTTGAGCGCGTCTAGTAGCGCGGCTAGGACGTCGTCTGCTAGAGCGTGTTTAGCGGTCACCTTGAGCGCGTCTAGTAGCGCGGCTAAGATGTCTTCTGCTAGAGCGCGTTTAGCAGTCACCTTGAGCGCGTCTAGTAGCGCGGCTAGGACGTCGTCTTGTAGCGCGTTTAGGCGCCTGCTCAAGCGAGTCTAGTAGCGCGGCGTAGGATGTCTTCTGCTAGAGCGCGTTTAGCAGTCACCTCGAGCGCGTCTAGTAGCGCGGCTAAGATGTCTTCTGCTAGAGTGCGTTTAGCAGTCACCTTGAGCGCGTCTAGTAGCGCGGCGTAGGGTGTTCTTCTGCTAGAGCGTGTTTAGGCGTCAACATGAGCGGGTCTAGTAGCGCGGCTAGGACGTCGTCTTGTAGGCGCGTTTAGGACGCCTGCTCAAGCGAGTCTAGTAGCGCGGCTAGGACGTCGTCTGCTAGAGCGTGTTTAGCAACACCTTGAGCGCTGTCTAGTAGCTCGACTAAGGCGTTGTCCGATCTAGTCGACCGATTGAGGTGCGCGTTTAGCGAACATCTTTTTTCTTCCCTTAACCCTTTCTGGTTTAGTTCCAACCGCTTCTCGATTAGCTCCGGTTGAATTCCGGTTTGAGTGAACCGGTTTTAAGGGTTTAACCGGACCTAATTAGGTGAGAAATCAAAAGATTTCGAATAATCTTGTGGGTTTCTGCGGTTGATGGGCCCATTTAGGCCTGTTAGATGCATTAATTTGCACTTGGAAAATTGTGCGCCTATTTTGCTATAAATAGGTAGATGCTCTTCTCTTTTCATTATTCTTCTCTGCAAGTTCAGGTACTCTCTTCTCTCCCTTCTCTCTACTTTTAACTTTCTCTCTCTAAGTGTTCTCCGGTTTTTCGTCTCGGGTTTCTCCTTTTTGGTGGTTTAATCGACTGAGTTGAAGCTATGGCTTCGTCCGGAAGGTTGTCGCGTGAGGAGAAAGGCAAAGGAATCTCCCTCGCGATGGGTCAGACCGATGATGTCACGGAGAACGGAGTCCGATAGAGGATTTTAGCTTGATTCACCGCGATGCGCTGCCGGAGCGAGCGATTCGAGTCGCGTAGCGTGAGGGACGTCCAAGACGCCGAAGAGGAGAGCCAGGAAGGTGTGATCGCGAGAAGACAGCGTTCATCACAGATCGAGGAACATACTGCTATAAAGTCATGCCGTTCGGGTTGAAGAACGCCGGTGCTACCTACCAGCGACTCGTCAACCGCATGTTTGCCGACAAACTCGGTAGCACCATGGAAGTTTATATCGACGATATGCTCGTTAAGTCGCTTCACGCCAAAGATCATCTTAACCATCTGCGCGATTGCTTCGAAACGCTAAACAAGTATGGGATGAAGCTGAACCCAGCGAAGTGTACGTTTGGAGTCTCCTCAGGTGAATTCCTAGGCTACATTGTTACCCAACGCGGCATTGAAGCCAACCCGAAGCAAATATCAGCTGTGCTCGACCTCCCAAGTCCTAAGAACAGCCGCGAAGTCCAGCGGCTAACCGGTCGCATCGCCGCTCTTAACCGATTCATTTCTAGGTCAACTGATAAATGTCTCCCTTTCTACGACCTTCTCCGTGGAAACAAGAAGTTCGTTTGGGACGACAAGTGCGAGGAAGCCTTCTCCCAGCTCAAGAAGTACCTCACCACTCCTCCAGTCCTCGCAAAGCCAGACGAAGGAGACGTCCTCTCACTATACGTCGCCGTCTCTAGTGCCGCGGTTAGTAGCGTCCTCATCAAGGAGGACAGAGGCGAACAAAAGCCAATCTTCTACACAAGCAGGCGTATGACTGGCCCAGAAACTCGGTACCCAGCTCTCGAAAAGATGGCTCTCGCCGTGGTAGAAGCAGCCAGAAAGCTGCGACCTTACTTCCAATCACACTCGGTTGAGGTGCTGACCGATCAACCTCTCCGAACTGTCCTGCAGAATATGAATCGCGCTGGTCGACTAACCAAGTGGGCCGTAGAACTCGGGGAGCTTGACATCACGTATAAAAATCGTACAGCCCTCAAAGCTCAGGTCTTGGCTGACTTCATTGTCGAGTTGGCACCCGAACTAGAGCAGGACGCCCAACTCCCGAGTCAGAACTGGATATTACATGTGGACGGTTCCTCAACGAACAAAGGTTCAGGCGCAGGCGTTCAACTCCAATCCCCAACAGGCGAACTGATACGTCAATCGTTCAGCTTCGGCTTCCCGGCGTTAAACAACGAAGCTGAGTACGAATCACTGATAGCCGGCCTACGCTTGGCTAAAGCAGTCAAGGCAAAACGAGTAAGTGCGTATTGTGACTCTCAGCTCGTCGCCGGTCAGTACAATGGAGACTACGACACCCGCAACGACCGAATGGATGCTTACCTCCGTATCGTTCAAGAGTTAGCAAAAGAGTTTGAATTTTTCGAGCTCACCAAGGTACCCCGTGGTGAAAACGCTTGCGCAGATGCACTCGCCGCTCTTGGAAGCAAATTACGCGACCAAATCAAGCGAACCATCCCGATACATCGCATCGACGAACCAAGCATCAACGTTTCGAATGAGACGGCTATCTTTGTTGCCCCCATCAATGACACAACGATGACTGAGACCGATCAGCAGACCATTGACTGGCGTTTGGAGTTTATCAACTACCTCTCGCACGGCACCCTGCCAACCGAGAAGTGGGAGGCTAGACGACTAAAAAGGCGCAGCGCGCATTATGCCGTCATGGATGACGAACTTTTCAGATACAACGCATGCGGGGTCCTCCTCAAATGCATTCACGGCGACGAAATTCGACGTGCGATGGCCGAAACCCATGACGGCGCTGGAGGAAACCATTCCGGAGGACGGGCTTTAGCCTTAAAGATCAGAAACGCGGGTCTCTTCTGGCCAACTATGAACACAGACTGTGAATCCTATTCTCGTCAATGCGACAAATGCCAGAGACATGCACCTGTCATACATTGCCCAACAGAAGTGTTACAAACCTCTACCGCTCCTTATCCGTTCATGCGCTGGGCTATGGATATCATCGGTCCCATGGTTTGTTCCCATCAGCGCCGCTTTGTCTTAGTCCTTACCGACTATTTCACCAAGTGGATCGAGGCTGAAGCCTTCCCTCAGGTGACTGACAAGGAAGTCCGCGGTTTTGTCTGGAAGAACATCATCTGCCGTTATGGTCTCCCATATGAAATAGTAACCGACAACGGTTCGCAGTTCATGTCTGGGAACTTCAAAGACTTTTGCAGCAAATGGAACATTCGCCTGAGTCCCTCCACACCCAGATACCCGCAAGGAAACGGTCAAGCTGAGTCCTCTAACAAGCTCATCGTCGATGGCATCAAGAAACGTCTGGACCTCAAGAAAGGCCACTGGGCCGATGAACTAGACGGCGTCCTATGGAGCCATCGTAAAACACCAAGGGGAGCGACTAAATCAACCCCCTTTTCTCTTGCATACGGAGTCGAAGCCATGGCTCCAGCTGAAGTCAACGTCTCTAGCCTCCGGCGTTCCAAAATGCCACAACACATCGAGCTCAATGAAGACATGCTCCTCAACGCGCTTGACGAACTAGAGGAACGTCGCGATCAAGCCTTGCTCCGAATCCAGAACTACCAGCACCAGATTGAAAGCTATTACAACAAGAGAGTCAAGCCAAGACCGCTCGCGCTCGGAGAACTCGTACTGCGCAAGGTATTCGAGAACACCAAGGAGCTCAACGCTGGTAAGTTAGGCGCACGCTGGGAAGGACCATACAAAATCATCAAGGTCATCAAACCAGGCGTCTACCAACTTCAAACCTCGCACGGCGAAGATGTCCCAAGGTCATGGAACTCCATGCACCTTCGACGTTACCATTCGTAGGACAATCCTCTGTCCTCCCTTCCGGCCGAGTAGATGCACCCTAGCTGTCACTTCTACTCGCCCGAATAAAGCTGGATGATAACAATCACTTCCAAAAAAAAAAAAAAAAAAAAAAAAAATCGAGTAGATGCACCCTTAGCTGTTACTTCTACTCGCCCGAGTAAATGCGCCTTAAAACAGCCACTTTTACTCGGGTAAACCGAACTACGAATGGCTTGATCCTCTTTCGGGGTACGTAGGCAGCCTTAACCGGTCCAGCTGTAACAACACCAAAGTCCAAACTTTGTTACGGTCCAACACGACCAAGGCGATACCCATATCCTCGTCTGCAGATGAGGACACAGATACTCGCACCCACGAATCAACCATGTCCTGATCAGACACTTGGTTGAGGGACCAAAAGTCACGCGTCACCTAGACCGACATGCGAGGGAAATCCGGACCGCTATCTGAGTAAACGAGTGAACGTTCTGGCCGACTGAACTCGTTAAGTCACTGATTAGCCGGCCTGGAACCTTTCCCTACGAATCGAACATATCGCTTCCCCGGAAACAAGACCTGGGGGAAAGGGTAGATATACCTGCGACAAACAGTTAGTGAACTTGGGAAAACTCTCAAACACTTAGTCATATTTCGTCGTAGGGAAATCTTGATTTGAAGCATGCTCAAAAGGCAGCAAACCGAATACAAGCCAGGAAAAGTCTTACAACAGGAAAGGACCCAGCAGGGACTCAAAAACAAAAACAAAAAATCCGTAAGGTAAATGGCAATACAACAACAAGAAGCGGTCAGATCACGCTTTCCTTCGAAAGGGAAGGACCGTCCCCAACGGTAGCAGGCAACTCAGCTCCAGGCTCCTTCGCCGCTCCATCGTCCCCAACGGTAGCAGGCAACTCAGCTCCCGGCTCCTTCGCCGCTCCATCGTCCCCAACGGTAGCAGGCAACTCAGAGTTCAGCTCCTTCGCGACTCCCTCAGACAATTTCCTTTGCTCGACCGGAGTTTGTGCAGGCAGCTCCTCGGTGCGGGCCGATTTCTCCCGCCCCTTTGACGGCCCTTCTGCCTCGGCAGATTTCGCCGGATCAGCATCCTCGCAAGACGGAACCGTATCGATTGGATTCTTCAGCGATTGTCCAGTCGATTCATTCGCGAGAGCATCGTAGGACGTCCGAAGCTGCGAGGCTGTCTCCGATCTAACCAAGTCATCATTCGATCCGTACGAATCAAGCGTAGCCGCGAACCCTTCATTCACGACCCTTGAAGGGAGAACCAGCGGGGAGAGAGTAAGATCTTCGTCGGTCAAAGGACCCACGCTCAGTTTAGCAACATTGGCTTCGTGTTCCTCTTCCTGAGCACTGAAAAGATCGATGAGTTCTTGTGTAATACCCACCTCTTGTTCTCGGATCATCTCAAGACATTTCCTTGTCCCAGAAGCCTGCTCCAACAGACTCTGCTCCTGATCAACAAGGCTGCGCTGTTTAAGGTAGGCCCGCACGCGGTTAATGCAACGGTTAACCTTATCGGTCATAGCCGCCTGAACACGGACCCTCTCGCGAGTGACCTCCTGATGGCGCGAATCCCGCAGACGTTGCCTCTCCTCAATCAACTTCTGAGTGACAGCATCCCTTTCTGCCTGAAGCTCTGCCTTCTCCTTCTCCAACGCATCGTTAGCTTTCTCAAGGCTCGCCTTTTCCCGTGCAAGAACCTTCTTTGCAGCGCGGTCAGCCTTAAGAATCCTCTCAAACCCCTCAAACTTCTCGCGAAGAATCTCTTTTTCCTTCCTGTTATCGGCCTTTATCCGCTCGATAATACCGAGCCTGGTTCGGGCGCAATTTTCTGCGGCACCAAGCTGAACCAACGTCTGCCTAAGATTCCTGTCATACTTTTCAACAAGGACGTTCATGCTACCGTCAGCCTGAAAGCAAGCAAACAAACAGAAGGATATCAGACTAAAGGGGATGATAATGCGACTAAAATCGTCAAAACTTTGATCAAAAGTTCGTATACCCGTATGTTCGCCAGTGAAGCCTCCGTGTACTCATCTTTAAAAATAAGGTCTCCAACTTGAGGCATCTCAATAGGTCCGCCTCGGATCTGTCGAGTAAGATCGGCGCACCGATCCGGGTTATGTATCAATGGAGTTGCTTCATCATACGAGAAGTTCATGTGGTCCGCAAACTTGATACAGGGTCTCTTGCCAAGCGAACCCTCTGATCGACTTATCCGAGTAGGAGACTTCTTTTTCTCATGAGAATCGGTGGGGGAAGGATTTGCCAGCGGACTACGAGTTTTGACCTCATCGTCGACATGCGCCGGTTCCCGAGCGTCCGCAGGATAAGACTCAGGATCTAGAGACTGCGGTGCCTCCTTAGCAGGCTTCTTCTTCTTTTTCTTCTTCGGGCGTTCTCCTGAACCCCCTTCCTCAGAATCATCCCCAGTAGGACCGCCGTCAACGAGATCCCCGCGCGACTTCTTTCCCTTCTCCTTCCGCTTTCTCTTCTTCGTCGCTTCAGGAGCCGGCGGGCCAACATCAGCAGATTGATCAGTCGGGTTCTGATCGCGTTGTTGAGATGCTTCAGCGTCTTTATCTCCAGCCGACGAAGCCCTGGTAGTCGACTTCTTCAGGAGTTGGAGCTTTCCCTTAAGTAACGCACTTAAGTCTGGTCTCGCCGACATCTTTCTCCCTTGCCTAAGTAGTTTCTGCTGCTTCCTGGTAAATAAGGATAAGCGAGATTTACGCGCCGAGATCACTAGCGGCTGTCTCGATTCCCAATCAACTGCGACAAGCGAAAGGAGAAAAGAACCGTTAGTCAATTGGACAGAACTGAGATCAAGAAAGGAGGATTACCTCTCGCTATGCGTGCTTGTTGACGGCGAATCCACTCCCGACTCAGATCCGGCCAATCCAGATGACTTTGAGTCGCAATAGCCTGCGCGATCTCGAAGAACTTCTCTGGATACGCGATTGTATTCGGATGACGACCTGCAAAAGAAAAAAAAAAAAACAAGGTTAGGCGACCGACGAATATAGCGGACACCACGATGCTCGTTTTCTACCAATTTCGTTGTTCCATAAAACCGGAAAGTCGTCTTCAATGGCTTCTGCAAACACGTACTTATCAGCTTTGACATAAAAGTACGAACGCTGCCAGTTCATTGTCTTGCGAGGATGACCAGTCAAGACATTATAACTTGGACGCATCTTCACCGAGAATAAGCCCCCCTTTTCAGCTTTCGTAGAAGTCAATTCTTCGAATACTCTCACACTCATAGGAACATCTATCTCCGCAGCCATCACCATCCGCATAATGGCATTCCGAATCGATCCGATCTTCATTTGGCTGATCGCTACTCCCCGTCTTCTCACATACGCGGAGATCAAGCGCGGAATTGGAAACCAGAGCTTCGAATCATCCTCGAAGTACGACTCATATAGGCACTGGAAGCCGATCGGAGGGGACCAAGGCCTCTGCTCCGGGGAAGGAATCACGTAAGTCACGCCTGCTCCCCTGGCACACTCCAGCACGCTCCTCACAGATCCATGGTTAGATCGAGTCCCGAAAACATTCTCCCAACGTTGACCCTCAGCCCAAGGATCTCGCAGTGATTACGGGGGAAGAGCATTTAACTCCTCAAAGGTGCCATCAAGACGACGAACGGTCGGCCTACACTCGATCAAATCAAACCTAGCGGTTCGATGTCTCAACCACAAGGTTCGAGGACTCTGACCCGGAAACGCTAAGTCATCACTATCCTGATCGGAGTCGGAATCTTCGACATCCTCTCGCTCGGACCCGCTACCCGAACGACTTGAATCGCCTTCCTGGCTCTCCCCTTCGGCGTCTCGGATGTCCCTTACGCTACGCGACTCGACTCGCTCGCTCCGCAGCGCGTCGCGATGAATCAAGATAAAATCCTCTATCAGACTCCCGTTCTCCGTGACATCATCGGTCTGACCCGTCGCGAAGGAGATTCCTTTGCTTTTCTCCTCACGCGACAACCTTCCGGACGAAGCCATAGCTCCAACTCAGTCGATTAAACCACCCACAAGGAAGACCCCAGGCGAAAAACCGGAGAACACTTAGAGAGAGAAAGTTAAAAGTAGAGAGAAGGGAGAGAAGAGAGTACCTGAACTTGCAGAGAAGAATAATGAAAAGAGAAGAGCATCTACCTATTTATAGCAAAATCCTAAGGCACAATTTTCCAAGTGCAATTAATGCATCTAAACAGGCCTAAATGGGCCCATCAACCGCAGAAACCCACAAGATTATTCGAAATCTTTTGATTTCTCACCTAATTAGGTCCGGTTAACCCCTAAAACCGGTTCACTAGAACCGGAATTCAACCGGAGCTAAATCGAGAAGCGGTTGGAACTAAACCAGAAAATGGTTAAGTAAAAATAAAATATATATGTCTGCTAAACGCGCACCACAATCGGTGGACTAGATCGGACAATGCCCTGGTCGAGCTACTAGACGCGCTCAAGGTGACCGCTAAACATGCTCTAGCTGACGACGCCCTGGCCGCGCTACTAGACGCGCTCAAGGTGACCGCTAAACACGCTCTAGCGGACGACGCCCTAGCTGCGCTACTAGACTCGCTCAAGGTGACCGCTAAACATGTTCTAGCTGACGACGTCCTAGCCACGCTACTAGACTCGCTTGACAGACGCCTAAACGCGCTACAAGACGACGTCTCAGCCGCGCTGCTAGACTTGCTCAAGGTGACCGCTAAACACGCTCTAGCAGACGACGTCTTAGCCGCGCTACTAGACGCGTTCAAGGTGACCGCTAAACACGTTCTAGCAGACGACGTCTTAGCCACGCTACTAGACACGCTCAAGGTGACCGCTAAACACGCTCTAGCAGACGACGCCCTAGCCGCGCTACTAGACTCGCTCAAGGTGACCGCTAAACACGCTCTAGAAGACAACGTCTTAGCCGCGCTACTAGACGCGTTCAAGGTGACCGCTAAACACGCTCTAGCAGACGGCGTCTTAGCCGCGCTACTAGACGCGCTCAAGGTGACCGCTAAACACGCTCTAGCAGACGACGCCCTAGCTGCGCTACTAGACTCGCTCAAGGTGACGCCTAAATGCGCATCCATGCTAGATTCCCCATTTGATCAAACCTGACCCACAAATTCACTTAGAGTCCTATGAACTCACAAGTGAACTAGGGGGGGACTTATTGTAGGAGATGGGTTACACCCCTCCACAAGGCCCATCAAATGGAGAAGCTTAGCCCGATGTAACAATGTACTCGGTCCACTAAACGCGTAAGAAACGCCTCAGCACGAGGATGTGTCTAGTAGCGCGACTAAGAGTGTTCTGGAAGAGTCGGCAGAAGCATGATTTACCCGGGCTACTAAACGGGCCCAACGAGAATAAAGCCCAACAAGGCTCGGGTAAACTAGGGCGAACATGAAGATAAGGTCTATAAAAGGAGAAAGGCAACGAGGAGAAATGGGGATCCAGACTTCGACATACATACTAGGCGGCTAGATCTAGGGTTTGATAGAGACTAAGTGGTTAGATCTAGGGTTTCCTTACGTTCACCGATACTCACCACTTTGTATTCCTCCGGTCTGCTCTTCGAGCTCCGGCTAGTTCGCCTCTTATCACCTCCTTGTAACCTCTTGTTCAGATCTAATAAAGAACGTCTTTGTTCGCCCCATCTCACTCTTATATTGTTCTTAAACCGTTTTCACCTCAAACAATCGGTAAAAGCTCCTATGGATATTTTGTTTGCTCAGACTTGTTAATTGGTTTTTGTTTATTTTATTTTCTTTGTTTGCTTGCTTTGAGAATATTAATGTATGTTTCATAATATACTAGGAGTTTCCTGCGTCATAAGCAAAAATAATAATTTTAAATAGGATAATTTTATAATAGATATTAAAATAATAAAATTAATTTTAATATAATATTCTTATTATTTCTATTAAAATAATGGGAGATTATTATTTTATATTTAAATTTTATTGATTTGGAAAAAATAAATCACACATGTACTTTTAAAATTTTATTCTTTTTGATTTGGTTTAACAATCTTTGACTGTATTTAATTTTCAGTAAAAAGAGAAGAAAATTTTATAAAATAATTTTTTTGCAGTATATAATATTATATTTAGTGACTTTTTTATTTTAAGTGTGCTTCTTATTACCTTTTTTTTAAAAACGTCTATATTTAAATATATAGTAATAATAATAATATAATATTCATTTATCATGCACGTAAACAATAATTTTAAATATAATATTCTTTGTTAAAAAATATTTTACATTCTGATCATTATTAATTTTATATTCTAAATTTATCGGTTTGAATTATAAATTTTATATGCATTTTTATTTTTTCATAATTTACTTTTAATCGTTTTTCAAAATATGAGTTATTAGTTATTAATATATTTAAACAGTTTTGCTAAAATAAATATTTATGCAAACCTTTACACCATTAAAAGTTAATAGTCATTACCAAACTAAAATATATTGCTAAAAATAGAAATTTTTATAAGGAAATTGTACATGTCATAAGTAGTTTTATCCTATATCATCATTTTAAGAGTTACGTCGTCATTTTGTTTAAACTGAATATAATAATGACACATATGCAAATCACTTTAAATATAATATCTAGCGGATATGTTGTTGTCCAAAAAATTCTTGTATGATTGTTATTTTCAAATTATTATGTGGTTACGATGATAAATATATATGATTGTGACATTAATTTATTATACTGTTTTGACAGTAATTTACTATATTTGTGAGTCACAAATTTACTATATTTGTGACTCACAAATATACTATATTTGGCGACGTTTTGTATTCTTAAATTGTTACAATTGGAGACTGTAGTTCCATTGTAATGAGTGATTGTATTGAGACGTTGATGTGGACCTCAACTCTGTAGCTGGACCACTAACTCATGAGATCCATTATATAAGCTACATTGGTGCCAGCAGCGACATAGGTGCATTCAAAGAAGGATATCTTTACAACCATGAGGATTTTGACCTTGAAACTAATTGCTATAGATTCTCAACTCAACTAGAGCACGCGGCAAATTAGTTTCATACCAAAAGGGGTAACGTTTTAGGAGATATACCATTTAAAAATCAGGCTATCTACACTGCATCAGAAGTTGTACTATTTAAGGAAAGTAACTCATTGCTTAAGGAGTGTACTACTCAAACTCACGTGTGGAAGCCAAGAGATACTCTAGATCATCCATAAGGTATCCCATTCGTCCTACCATGTGCCAGCATCCACATGATTAGGAGAATCCTCTTGCACTTCAACTTGCCTTATATGGAGCCAACCGACATTAATGCTCAACAGCTTTTTTCCCTTGGATTCATGCACGAGTTCAGCACCCTCCAATTCATCCAGAAGGTTCCCAGGAAGCACTCATATCCCCTTAATCCGTCCAGATACAAGAAGCTCATCACATTTTCCATTTTGGCCGAGATTCTCTCATTAAGGCCTAACGTCTAGTTTTTCTTAATTTTATTGTGTTTCTATTTTCTTAACTTTCTAAGTCATTTTACTGAGCATATATAAGCTCACTAGTTGTCTCATTCTAACACACAAAATCTTTATCAAAAAATCAATAAATTTCTTAGTTTATTTTCTCCAAAATCTTGTGTCTTTGTGTGAATTTTAGTCATTCGGTATTGTGTGGAATCACTTGGCTCTTTGATTGGCGATTGAGGCTGCTTGTGGATTTAAGTGTTCTTCTTAGTGGTTTACTGTGGAATAATTCAACAAACCATTCTATCCAGTATCATCAACAACTCTTCCACCCAACCCCTCTTGATGGATCGTCCATCACCTTTGATCCAAGGATCATACAGCCTTTGATAGCTTAGGCTTGTATCATTTATGGTATCATATCTGAATTTCCTTCAGCATCAGGTCGTATTTATCCTTGTCTCTTTTTATTTGCATTCGGTTTTTCGCATTCATAAATCAAAAACCTATAAATTCGTTTCTCTGGTTTCATCTAGCTTCAGTCTTGCATAATCTTAGAAAAACCCATAATAATCATTTTTTCGTGCTGCATCTAGTTTATCTTTTCATAAAACCATAAAACCCATAAAAAGAATCGGTTTGTCATTTGTTGCATTTAGTTGTTTCATTTCTGTCCAAATAAAAACAAAATCATAAAAAGTGGGTTCATCCTGTTCTTCATGTTTCTGTCCAGTTTATTGTTCCTATATCCTTATTTTCATTACAAAAATCATTAAAACTTGTTAATTAAGTTGCATATCCGATTTTTTCATTTTTGGTCAAGTGTTCAAAATTGTTTTCATTTTCTGGTTAACCAAATTTAGTATTTTCCAAAAACATATATATATTTTGCTTACATTTTTCTTTGTTTAATTTCGACCATCATAAACCAAAAAAAGAATTAAAATTTTAATAGTATTTTACTTTTTAGTTTTTCCTAAAGTTAAAAATATCAAAACAAAAAGAAGTAAACTCTCATATTGTTTTGTCTTTTATTTCTTTCTTTCCTTTTGCTTTGCTTGTCACGTTTGTTTTTTTCTTAATCACTTGATTGTGAACACTTCTTTTCTTCCTTGCGAGGTATTGATTCAAGTTAGATGGAGAGTGAAGATGAAGCTGAAGAATATAACACCTCTGAAGTAGATTGGAGAGAAGAAGCAGACCAGGCTTGTTGGGATGATGGAGATGAATCTACTGAAGGTCATTGGTACATCGATTCTAATCCAGAGTATGTCCCTGATGATGAGCAAGAATATCAAGAAGTGGAACCAGAACCATTGGACCAGTATTCAACTCGTTATGGTCCCAAATCCAAGCTCACCTATGATCACAACTACTCATCTGATTATGAGGAAAGTTATGATGGGGAATTATATGGTCAAGCCTGTCCAAGAAGAATGAAGACCACCATGTCTGCACCAGTAAAGTCTTACCATGGGAACTGATCAATCCATGTTAACAACAAGCCATGGAACCACAAGGGTGATCAGTTTTATCAGAATCGCTTGGATGCACCATCTACACAATTTTCTGGTCATAAGAAAGGACCAAGTGCATACCTAAGATGGGAGGATGACATGGAGCAATGGTTTAGAACTTGGAGAATTCCAGAGAAACTAAAGTCATCTGATGCAAAAGATACTCTAACTGGAGAAGCACACAAATGGTGGAACCAGCAAGATGCAGATCGGATCTATTTCAATCAACCAGCCATTCAAAGAGAAGTTTTTTCCCAAAGAAAAAGTTCAAGACCAGTGCATAAACCTCAAGTCAAGAGAACACAAGGTGTGTACTCTAGCCTTTTAAAAGCACCTGAAATTATTTGTTATAGGTGCCAATGCCAGGGTCATCTAGCCAAAGATTGTCCAAGGAACAAAGATCTCAACATCATCAAATTTGAGTGATCCCTTTTCTAGAATGGATGATTCTTGTACTATAATGGATAAAACTTTTTTTTGATCTTATCAACTTGATTAAATCTGGTTCTAATTCCGTTTCTAGAAACTCCATGACTGTTATAACACACTTGTCTAATGCCCAAAAGGTTGAAACTATTTCAGGTACTTATATGGAACTCATGAACAAGGAGAAGGTTCAAACCCGACAAAGGTGTTCTTGGGTCCACGTCAAAACCAGGAAGAGACGCCAACACCAGGGCTGAATGAATACTTAGGAGAAGGCACGCCAAGAGCAACCCTTCCATTGGACCAGAAGGAGGCTCAATGTGCAAAGCAATCTAAGTTGCTTAAGGAAGCAAAACCAGTGGCAAACATGCCCTACCAAGGTAAGTGTTCTAACCCACTTTTGCTATAGATACTGACGTGTGTATTCTTGGTACAGGGAGAACATATGAAAGCTCTAAACTTACTGAAGTCCTAAGGGAAGAACAAGAGAACATGTTCCTCATGAGCCACACAACCCGTGGAAACCAAAGACTGAACAAGGGATTGTTCGAGTTACCAAACCTGAGGTAAATTTCACATTTGACCAAAATTTTCTTATTAGCTCCATGACAAGATTAATACACTTGTCTTGTCCAAGAGAATGTCATATAGGTACAAGAACCCAAGGAGAATGCACTGCCAGAAAGGAAGCAACAACAACACCGATGTTCTTAGTTTCTGACCAGAAACAAGGCCTATGAGACTTTGAATTCTTGCCATTCAAGTTCCCCAACCTCAACGTAAGTATCTTGGGTATTAAAATGTTCATGTCATCTCAATACTATGATATGATACACTTTCTCCTGCCAAAAGTGCCAAAACAGATTTTGGAACAATGTTGGAGAAAAAAACAACCAGCCAATTTGGATATGGTAGATCATCATATCAATCCCTGTAGTCTGGATCAGGGAAATTCCCTAGATGTACCCACACCCTATTGGCCAGAGAAACAAGCCCACACTCCACCAGCCATGGAGAAGGTTAAGTATTGTATGTTGTCATCAGTTTATAAGTCTCTTTACATTGGTATAATACACTTGTCTTTGCCAAGGTGTTTTGATCCAGGAATTAAACAAGAAGAAAACTTTAAAGAGATCCCACCGAATACTCTTTTGTTTCAAGGAGAATCAACTCCAAAGATGGTAAGAACTGAGGCTACAAGAAGTATGAAGGACCGTATACCATTTCCAGGGCAGAGGCGTGATTCTTTCCAGTCTCTTCAAAGAAGAACCACCATATGCATTATGCATAACCAAACCAAAATAATAACAAGGTAAATTGGTTTTGAGGACAAAACCTTTTGAAGAGAGAGGGAATGATGAGGACCTCAAGTCAGTATCTGGACCACAACCTCATGAGATCAACCATATAAGCTACATTGGATCCAGCAGCTACATAGGTGCATTCAAAGAAGGATATCTTTGCAACCAGGAGAATTTTGACCATGAAACCAATTTTTATATATTATGAACTCAACCAGAGCACGCGGCGAATTGGTTTCATACCAAAAGGGGTAATTGTTTAGGAGATATGCCATTTAACATTTCAAGTATTTTTACAAAGTGATAATAAACTTCTGCTAGAAATTTCTCTAATTTTAACTAGGGAAGAGAAACTTTTTGGTTTGTTTGCGGATGTTCGCAGCCAATACTGTTGTTTCTGTTTGTACGTTAAATTGTTTGATTTGTGATCGAGGAATTAGTGCGTAAGACTATTTCCCTGGGAATACGCGTCTTCCTTCACTGTGCTTTGTGAAGAGTTGACCCTCCGATATATTTTTAGGATGTTTCATATAACTCTAGTAACTTAGTTACGAGATTTTCCTTATATGCCACTTTTATGGGTAAAATGTTGCGGGCTTATAGTGAATTGTGTAACATATAGAAGTTAGTCGATTTTTTCGACAAGTTCAAGTTTTTTATTAACCATTTGGTTGTTAGGACTGATTCTTGCTGTAAAGACTTTATTGTATGATTTACATTTATGGGTTATACGATAATCATTTGTGTAATCGTCACTTGGCTTTTTTAGATGAATTGCGCATTGCCGTTTTAGCCATTAAGTGATTGGATGGAGCGGTGGTCGCTCAAATGTTCTGGCTTGGCATGAAGGTTGTGTTCAGCTGCATATCCGAGGACATTTCTTGTCAAGGATTAGATCTTGGCACTTTCGTATTAACATTAAGGTCAAGTTAGTTTAGAATTTACCTTAAAGGGGATGCCGAATTCTGGTTCGGGCTTCAACGAGAAGGTGTAACTGGCTGAGGGCCAAAGAATGTTCATTAAGATTGATAGGCCAAGTATGCCAGAATTTTTCGTGTTAAGATGGCCGATGGTGGTAGAAAACAGTTTTCCACTTTAGGTTTTAAGTTATATGATGAATGGTTCATATAATTCTTTCTTTAGTCGCATGACAATTGTTTCATTTTTCTCTGAGGAAGATGAAGCCAAAGAGGCTCGATAAAGAACCCGTGCAGAGTCAGTTTCGGGATGATTGCCTGCTAGAGTGTAACAGAGGGGAATGAAAGGCGAAACCAGCAAGCCGCAGGGCTGAATAATAAGATTTGTAAGACCGTAGTGTGAAGAGATACATTTTAGATTGTTCGTCCAAATTCGGAACATACAGATTTACTTTTTGTTATACGAAAACACTTCTTCATAAAACCTGTTATGTGTATCTTCGAAAGTTGCTTTGTACGACTTGATCTGACTATACATAGGATTTTTCATGTAAGTTTTACAAGAAGGGCTTCTCATAGAAGTGAATAGAGAGTGTTTCTCGCAGATTACTCGTGACTTTGCAGGCGAGGATAAGGTTTTTCTTCATTCGCGTTTCTTATTGATAATTCGGTTTCCATGATACCGATCTTGTTTTCTTTGCAGACTGTTTCGTATAAAATCTAGTCATAGAAAAGTAATGGGTGACCAGTTTTATGAGGATAGTAAATCAGCGCTATGTATGGCGATATTTTCGCAGAATTTACGAGAGACGTTTCCGCTTTGATTTCTATCTTTGGTGAAAGTTGCTTGGAGTCACTCATGGAGTTTTACGGAAGTTTATTTTATTATGATCTAGTCGTGGAATTCTTTCTTGGGTTTTTAAGAGGAATTCTCACGACTTATTTGTTTCTCGAGCGGAACGAATTGGTCAACTAACGGTAAATCAGGTCCACAAGCGGGGAGAAAGTGTTCCCTTGTTGTGCTTGCTGCTTCTTTTGTCCTCGATTTTGCTTTGTCACAAATTTTTTTGATGTTTTCCGGTGACTCACTTGATTCAAAGGAAACTAGGAGCAATGCTTTGATGTTTGAAAATTTATCGTATAGTTTTTTACTGTTTAGGTATGCCGCTAGCGTTTAGACGAATATTAGATCATCGTTTGACTTTTGAATGATTTCGATGGGTAATTTCATTCCTTATGTCGCAAGATTTTGCTTTGTTGAAATCGTTTTCCTGATGCTGAGGCAAAAAGTTTTTGAAGTGTTGGAGTATACGAGTACAATATACATACCTACTCCCTCCTTTTTTATTACAAAAGAAAACGGCTGAATCGATGTTTTCAAGGATTTTGTATGTTTTCTCTTTCGAGGATTGGGATGATTAAAAATCTGGGTCAATTTAAAGGTGACGTTGGGATGGTGACTTGGTGGTTTTCAGGTTGACGACTTGAAATATGTCGGTTTTGAGAAAACTGCTAGGAACGAGCCGATTTTAAGACGACGTTCGTGTCTCTAGTTCTTTTTTCCTTAGGAAACGAGCTGAGTATGCGTGGCGATCGTTTCTCGGTTTTTTGAGAATTTAGATCGGTTTGCAAGGTTTGCCTGGTCATTTAAGGAACAATAGATAAAGAAAATGGCCTAAGACTTATTTCGCTAGACTATTCATCTAGATTCTAATTTACCTAAAGTTTACGGAAATCTTCAAAACGTTTTTATTTCCTACTCCAAGTCTGATTTCAAAAATTTCCAAGTCAAACATACCTTAGTTTTCTCAGAGATTTGGGTTTGCGTCTCCTCCGTTTTGCTTGTTCATTTCCCCCTTCTTCTTCTTCTCGTGTCTATCAACTTCTTATGGATAGTAATAATATTTTGATTCTTCCTGGATTTCTCTACTTACCATAGGATTAATCTGAGGGAGTTTTGAGTATTTTTCCAAAGCAAGCTTAGGTGACAATCATCGAGAATGCACTGAATAAGTTACTATTGAAGTGACGCTTGAATTTTTACAAAATCTTAGGTTTCAGAAAATGGTTTTGCAGTGAGGGATATGATTTCCCGTTTTGCTTAGTTAAGTCTTCGTCAGTTGTTTTAGGTTTCGAGTGATTCAATAGATATCAACTTCGTTTCTTCAAAAAGTCTCCGGAAGAAGTACAGCAGTGAAGTTTCTGTACCCGATTTGCTGTGATTCCTTTTTTTTGTGAGTTATCTTAGGGTTTCTCCAAGATTTCTGGGAGAGCATGTTTTATTTTTCCAAAAACGGCTTTTGGTCGAAACCTTACTCGTTCAGATTTCTCCTACACGATAATGAGACAAACTTTACAGGGTTTGATAGATTTTATAGCTGCCATTTCTATTAGAGATAGAAATTATGAGCTCGTTTCGGTGCTCTTCCTATGGTGAAAATTTGCGACTAGTTTTTCGATTTTCTCGAGCACTGTGACGTATTCGTAAGCATTATCCATAGGTGCAGTCACTGCTGGAGTTTTTTACCAGCTTTGTTGCGAACTGCGAATTTGTCTTTCATATTTGCGGACATCGTTTTGATCAAGTGTTTGTGGCCATGCGTTAGATTAATCCCTCCCCCTCCTTCCAGCGTCAAACTGTGGGAACCGAAATTCACACTGTCGATTTTAGTGAATGGAGGAAAGCAAAGAAAAAACCTACTTTCCTTGAGGTCCAAATTCTCTGCAAGAGCCAACGACAAGTAATCGAATAAACGCAGAAATTATGTGAAGATAACGAAACAAATTAAGAAAAGTTTGATCTTTATTTCAAATTCTCGTAAGAGCATAACGATTGTTACAACAAGTTGTAAAACCTTCGGCCACAAGAGCTGTAAGCGAGTTTTCTAGTTCTAGCCACCTAAAACCTTAAACCTAGCTGAGCCACAGCTCAATTAAAAAAAGGACGAAAAAGATAAGAAAAATGTTTTGATTGATTTCGGACTGGACCTTATGAAAGGCTGCCTACGTACCCCCTACAATGATCAAGCCGAACGTAGATCAGTTAAAGAGTTTGAAAAGAGATCGCACTGCCCTTGCGAGTTTGTCTAGTAATCGAGTGCAAGACATAGAAAACCAAGCATGTCGAGAATGATGCCTAAGGTTCCTAAGTGCTAAGTTTTGTTCTGAGAATTGTCGTGTGTCTGCATCTCTCTCCCTTGCTTCTCTTATATAGGTCTTCAAGTTTGGTCGTCTTTCCTAATCTTCGCGAGTTTATCTCGGAACTTTACAATTACCTTCATTTCCATTTATCTTCTGCGGATATCCAGTAGACCGTCATTATAGTTGGGCTCATTCTCTTCTAAAACTGTAAGTGGGCTTTTATCGCGTTTTAGACCATTTCGGGTCGTTTTGCGGTTTTTACGATTTCTTCGGAGAAATCGTCCTTCGTATGATTAAATGATGCTGGCTCCACAAAAAACCAATCGTATAGTCGAGATAACATTGGTGTGTAAGTTAACTTTTATCATTTTATATGATTGACTTAGAGCTTTATGAGAAAACAAGTCTTTGTGATTTTTATCGCAGAACTTCAACGGAAACTCTAATCGAGACGAAACAAGAAAAAACCTAGTCAAGGTTCAAAGGAGAGAGGGATGAAGAGGATACAGTCTAGTTGAACATGGGCGACTAGACTTTGCGTGTCTAGTCCCCCATGGGCGACTAGACTTGGTAGTGAGTCTAGTTGCCCATGGGCGACTAGACGTTGTTTGTCTAGTTGCTCACGGGCGTCTAGACTTGGAGGTGATGCGGTTGTTCCTTCGATCGTATGCCTTGACTCGTTGGCCGGGACGAGATGGGTTGGGCAATGAGAAGTTTGGATATGACAATTTCTGGCTTTCTTTTTACTCGAAAGAGATAACGTTTCTGTAGTAACTTTTCGGCATCTATTCCGTCGTGGCCATTTTTGACCGCAACAACGGAAGATTGATTCGTAAAATTTGTCATTTTTCGCATAAACCTTTCGTAACAACGTTTTTTCGATCATTTCATCTTTGGATAGAAATTCTTTTATTCATTTTCCGAGATGAAATATACGAAGTTTGTTCTTGTATCGTTATGCGAAGAAGTTTGACTTATGCCGTATAGTTCCTCTGACATTTTCAACTTATATTTTTTTAAGCAACAATTTCTCATGGATTTAAACGATTGATTTTTCCATGACCGATTTTGACCCGACAAGTTCGCACTGAGTTGGAAAAGTTTCAGTTTGCGTTGTCAGTTTGTGTTCGGACTTCAAACTAATACGATACTGTATTTTTTTTTAGTTGGAAATATCAGCAAGTTCTAATTGAGACGTACTGTATTTTTGATAGGATCCGTTATATATACTATTATAAAGTATTAGACAATTAGCTCAATTCCGATCATACGATGCGAAATTCATATATAAGTTCTAAAAGGGCAGAGTCTCACGTGATATACACATAATAATTCCGACGATCACGCCTGCTGAAGTCAAAAGTATAACAGAACATAAACATATGAATACACCCATATATGTCATCAGCATGAGACACAAAACATGCATGCATGGATGTTTGTACACATTCTCGAGCTGGATAAATTATCCAAAAATTATAAATTCATATCTTAGATTGAAAAAAAAACAGTTCTTTTTGCAAGTGGGGTTTTACATAAGGAATAAACCAATGATCGTGTTGCTCGTCACTATCCAGCTGTTTTTAAGATTTGTGGACTTAATTACCCTTATAAACTCGACCTTTCCGTTGAGATTTGCAAGGGAAGTGTAGTAAATAATCTTTCTTCTTTTTTTAAAGGGCAGTGTAGATAATCTAAAGCTTGATATAATAAGAAGAAGACATGAGCTTTGCTAGCTTTCCCCGCTTTACTGGGGATCCCACGTTTGTTCCATCAAACGGCGAAGCTTTGACTACATGTGTATTTAATAGAGGATTTTTCATATACATCCATAATTCAACTTTCAAATTATTAGTTTTGTTTTTGTAAAGTACAAATTATAAGTTTATTATTCACCACAATTAAATTAATGATTTTATTGCCGTCAAAAAAAAAAGAACTTGACTGATTTTCCTGGATCCATATGAGAATGATACATCACGGATTTGATTTAAACAAATATCGCATATTATCATCTACGATATTAGAGTGTCAAAATTTATATATTTGATCACTTACGTTAGCCAAACCAAAATTATGTTTAGGTATAAGACAATATATATGATGTAGCTAATAATACCCTATAGCAAACTCTATTAAATCGATGAGTACAGTCTCTCCTTGATCGGCAAGATATTAAATCCAGAGAAACAAACGGTTGAGAAACTGATCCAGACAATGCCGGGATAATGGGGGATACAAGGTCGCATTACAGCTAATGATCTGGGTGAAGGGAAGTTTCTTTTGAACTTTTCCACTGAGAGGACATCAAAACGGGTCTCCGGCAAGGGCCTTTTCACTATAATTTTTGTATGTTCGTTCTGGTGCGATGGGAGCCGGTTGTTCATGATGATTATCCGTGGATAATCTCTTTTTTGGGTTGAGATAACTGGTATCCCGCTGCACATGTGGACCATTAAAAACTTGAGAAAGATCGGCAACAAGCTTGGTCACGTTGATACGGTCGATCTCTCTGATGGGCGTCTGCTGCTGGACATTGATACGAGGAAGGCTCTGGTTTTCTGTCGTAAGGTTGCATCACCAAAAGGGGAAGAAGTCACAATAAGGATGCACTATGAAAAGCTTTTCAAACATTGCTCAACCTGTGGAATGTTGACCCATGAGATGGCATATTGTCCTCAGAAAGCTGGTGTCTTTGCACGAGTTCAAATTCCGCATCTTGATGAGTCTCGACAGTCTTCCCTCAGGGACCAGAAACCGCTTGAGATGAAGCCATTTGATAAGCCTTTGAACTCTGTCACACCTTATGAGAAGAAGCAGTACAATGGCCATGTCAAGAATGATTGGCGTGATAGAAAAGAGGGTGGTTTCATGAGCGATGCAAGGAGATCGCAGTATCCGAAGGATAGGAATGATGTTTATAACAATAGGCACATTGGGTACGAGGATAAGCAGGGTCGTTATGGTGACAAGGGCTCGGGGAGAGATGGTCGTGCTGATAGGAAGATAGCTACGCATACTTCGCGATATGGCGCACGATATACACCTTATCACACCAAACAACATCAATCATGGAGGGCAAAGGAACGCATAGAACCTCGAGATAATGTACACAGACTTGAGTCTTATGCTCGTGATGTACACCCTGCAAGTAGCGAGAGATCATCGAATGTAAAGAAATCTGAGGTTACGATACCAGAGGGCATTGGCAGTGCTGGTAAGAAGATTGCAAGTAAGACTATTACTCCAATGAGAGGCGACCAGGATGCTAATGTAACCAAACGGCGCAGAGAGATAATTCGGCCAATCTCTTTCTCTCCTAAGGAGAAGGAGATGATTGATGAGGACCAAATGATAGGGGCTCTAACCGGTATGGATATCATTGGTACTAGCAATAATGATGATGATATGCATGACGATGAGATGATAATGGTGGAACATGAAGATGATTTGCTAGGAGAGAACTTGATGGAGTTGGAAGAACAGGGTCTTAACAGTGCGGCAGCATAAGTCAAGATGGTGAGCAAGGACACGGGGAAGTCGAAAGTATCGTCTCATAGGAATGGAGGAAAGTCTCGAATCTCTTTGGGTTTGAACAAGAAAGCACAGTTCCTCCGTAGAGGATCTCCTAAGATAAATAAATCTTCATCTAGGGAGATAATCCATTCAGGGAAGCAGCACATGGGTGGTGTTAAGAGCATGAAGAGTGCAAATCGCAAAGGTGATGGTATGAAGGGGTCCACTAACACCTTTACAAATCATCCATGAAGACAATCAGTTGGAACTGTCGAGGGATAGGGAACGACCTCACAGTTCGACGCTTTACGGAGATGTGTCAGAAGCATCACCCAGGACTTGTGTTCCTTTCTGAAACGAAGAATAGGAGGCTGTTGTTGCAAAACATTCAGGCTGACTTAGGATTTGATCATTTGTTTACCGTTGAGCCACTTGGTCTCAGCGGAGGTTTAGCTTTGTTTTTTTATGGATGAATTTCAAGTTAATGTTTTATTTTCAAATAACAGAATGATTGACATTGAGGCAATCATTGATGGAATAAAAGTCTATATGACTTTTGTATATGGGGATCATGTACTAGAAAGAAGAGATCAAGTTTGGGAACGCCTTACGCGTTTCTCAACAATAAGAACTGGACTTTGGTTTATGATAGGAGATTTTAATGAAATCACTGCTCATAATGAAAAAGAAGGAGGAAGACAGCGCACTGATAGCTCTTTTCTACCTTTAAACAAATGCTAAGCGATTGTGGGATGTTAGAATTTCCATATACTAGAGATATGCTATCATGGGTTGGAAAGAGAGCAGGAAGAGTAACTGTTTGATGCCGTCTTGATAGGGCTGGGGGAAATGCGGACTGGCATGATAAGTTTCCTCATTCTATGGTGAAGTATATGAGATTGTGGGGATCGGATCCTCGTCCGATTCTTGCAAACATACTCACAAAACCAACGAGAAGATCAAGAAAATTCAAGTTCGATAAAAGATGGTTGGATAATGAGGAACTGCGACAGGTCATTTTAGAGGGATGGAAATCACCTGATCTTCCTTCCAATGCGACTATAATGAAACATATTTCCAGCTGGAGAAAATCCTTGAGCGAGTGGAGGAGAGAACATAATATTAACTCGGAAAAATTGGTTAAGGAGCTTAAAGAAAAGGTGGAGGCTTTGTATGCAGATGATAATGCTACAATTGAGGAGATCACAGCCGCTTTGAAGGAACTTTCAGATGCTCTTCAGGCAGAAAAATGTTCTAGAAACACAAAGTTGAGTATTTTGGCTACGGTAAGGTGATCGAAATACAAATTTTTTCCATGCATTAACAAAGAAAAGATGAGCAAGGAACAAGATCACGCAGCTCCTAGATGAAAATGGAAATGTAGTGCAAGATGAAGAAGGACTAGTAACCATTGCTACTAGCTATTTTAGACATATCTTTGAGTCTTCTAATCCAGAAGATATTGAAGAAGCGCTATCTGAAGTTCATACAACAATCACGGAGCCAATGAATGAAAGTCTAACAGCCCTGATTTCTGAATGGGAGGTGAAGCTAGCACTCTTTGCTATGCACCCAGAAAAAGCCTCGGGGTCAGATGGGCTGACTGCGCTTTTTTACCAGAAGTTCTAGGACATAGTAAAGGATGACTTAACTCTTATGGTTAATAAATTCCTTACTGAGGGGACAATGCCACCTGGACTGAATGAAACAAATATTTGTCTCATCCCAAAGACAACAAAGCCTAATGAAATAACTCAATTTCGGCCCATTAGTTTATGTAACGTAAGTTACAAAATTATCTTTAAGGTCTTATGCTAGAGACTCAAGAAAGTGCTACCAGGTCTAATTTCGGAAACTCAGTCAGCTTTTGTTGCTGAAGACAGATTTCTGATAATATTATTATTGCTCAGGAGATGTTTCACGCACTTAGGACTAAGCCAAGCAGACGCAATAAAAGAATGGCCATCAAGACGGATATGAGTAAAGCATATGACAGGATGGAATGGTCGTTTATTAAAGCTATCATGAGAAAGTTGGGCTTTACGGAAATGTGGATTACCTGGATAATGAGATGCATTACATCAATACAATATAAAGTTCTCATGAATGGGAAGCCGAGAGGAAATATTATTCCAGGGAGAGGTCTACGCCAATGAGATCCTTTGTCTCCTTTCATTTTTATTCTATGCACGGAAGTGCTCGTTAGCCTTCTCAATCATGCAGAGAACCTAGGAAAGATAACAGGGATGCGCGTCACACGCGCGTGTCCATCGGTATCCCACCTTCTCTTTTCTGATGATAGCCTTTTATTCTGTAAGGCGAAGTCCCATGAATGTGAAGAAGTAATGAAAGTAGTTAGGACGTATGGAAAAGCATCAGGCCAATGCATCAATTTTGATAAATCTTCCTTACTCTTTGGTAAGCGAATTAATGAAACCACCAGGAAGGAAATTAAAGATGCATTTGGTATACAAAATGATGGAGGGATGGGGTCTTACTTGGGTATCCCATAAGATATTAGCGGTTCTAAGTGCAAACGTTTTGCTTTCCTTAAAGACAAGTTGATGCATAGAGTAAATGGCTGGACAGGTAGATGGCTCTCGAAAGGGGGGAAAAGAGGTGCTGATCAAATCCATTATACTTGCTCTTCCGACATATGTTATGTCTACCTTTCTTCTCCCATTGGTGATATGTGAAAATCTTGCCAGTGCTATTGCATAATTTTGGTGGAGCTCTAATCCTCAAAAAGAGGAATACACTGGTCAAAATGGGAAAAGTCTGTTTACCAAGAGAGGAGGGTGGGATTGGAATTCGCATGATCCATGAGTTTAATCTGGCTCTATTGGCAAAACAATTATGGAGGCTAGTACAATACTCTGATTCGCTGGTGGCCAGAGTTCTGAAGAGAAGATATTACAGGATGAGCTCGCCTTTACGAGTAAATTCTGTAAATAGTCCTTCTTATGTGTGGAGTAGCATTTCTGCGGCAAAGGAGCTTTTGTTACTGGGGATAAGACAGAAGATATACTCTGTGTATGAAGTTAAAGTGTGGGAGGATCCATGGATCCCAACGACACCTGCTAGGTCAGCTACACCTGTGGCACCAATTATGAATCCAAATATGAGGGTCAATGATCTTATTAATCAGGAATCAAAGACATGTGATGTTGGCTTGCTGGAACAATATGTCAACCCTGACGATATACCTCTTATTAGGAGTTTGGCCATAATTACGACCCATCGATGGGACACATTCTGCTGGAACTACACAATGAATGGACAATATACGGTCAAGTTCGGATATTGGGTAGCCCAGAATCTCCTCAAGGAGAAAAATGAAAATGAAGTGCTAGAGCCAAGTGTGACTAAGCTTCAAGCCTTTGCTTGGAAGCTAAAGGAGCCAAAGAAAATTTGCCATCTTATATGGCAATTGTTAACTGGACACGTGGCAGTAACAAGGAATTTAGTAAGGCGGAATATGAAATGTGATAACTACTGCCCAAGGTGTGGTGAACCAGAGGAATCTGTAACCCATGCTATTTTTGAATGTCCGCCTGCTTTACAAGTTTGGGCACTATCATCAACTCCAACGAGTCAAGATATCTTTCCAGTACCAAGCAGCTATGCGAACATTGACTACCTATTCTGGAGGAAGAACAACATAATTGAACCTGAACAAGACAGAGATCCATATCCCTGGATAATTTGGCATATTTGGAAGGCTCAAAATGATAAACTCTTTATAGGAATAGATAGGGATCCTCTCAAACTAGTAAGATATGCTGAGAGTGAGTGTCAGGCTTGGTTTGCTGCAAACGAGGTGGTGCCATCAGTGATACAAGGGAACAATGACGAGGAATCCCAAGTCTTAAGCTTGGGTAATATCTGCTTAATAGATGGATCCTTGACAGGCCATTATCAATTTAGTGGCTGTGGATGGGTCTGGATGGACAATGGTGGGAATCGTCAACTCATGGGAACACGAAATATACCTAGACGAGAATTAGCGTTGCATTGGGAAGTAGAAGCATTGCGATGGGCGATGGAGAATATGCTTCAACATTCGACATGCCATAGCTTCGGTACAGATTGCAAGGAGCTGATTGCTATGATCAAGGACCCTCACGCTTGGCCAAGCTTTGCTACGGAACTGGAGAGGATAGAAACGCTACTTATTTGCTTCCCGGACTTCAAAATCTCTTATGTTCCTCGAGCGCGCAACTAGTTTTCAGATTTATTAGCTAAGACAGCTAGATCCTTCTATAGGGAGTTACTTTTTATTGGTTGTTCTATTCCGGTCTGGTTACCCAGACCACCTCAAGTTTGAGTAATAGAATAGCCGTTTGCCATTAAAAAAAAGAAAAAAAAAAGAAGCAAACTCTATTAAATAAGAAATCAATTGCAGTATTTAAAGATGTATCTACCGAGACTCGATATTTAACACATCAGACTTTAGTTTTATATTAAGCTAATTTAAATAATAAAAAATAATAAATTAAATAGTAAATTAAAGCAATGAATAATATGAATTGTAAACAGATGAAAGAAGGATGCTCGATTTAGGGTTTCATTCAGGTTTTTCAGAATTCTAATATGTAGATACTCAGGATTTGATTCTAGAAGTCGAATGCAATAGTAAGATATCCAACTCTCGCTGTGAGTCTAGTGATATGTCTAAATACTATATTAAAGCTTTCACATGCGAATACATAACAAATGTCGAACGATACGATAGACTGTCAATCGATACTTCTTTAGACAAGCATTAACGCTCTAATCGATATGTTCACTAGATTAATTAATCCAGTTCTCTCATGCGTCTAACAACCTAGATCATCAGAATTATATTGAAGAGTTGAACCCACTTTTGCGGTTGTCAATTTTCCTAAGTTCACGGTTCTATTTAGCTACTCTAGAACAAAAGCAGTTAGATTAATTTTGTGAAGGAATATAATTAAATCACCCTAACAATTTTGTGTTTTAGTAACTCATAAAAATCTAATAAACACTAAGTCTAATAAAGTATCTACTCAGACATATTTAAGTAGACCATAAACTGAATGAATTGCATAAATAGATAGAGTAAGAGATACTGGAGTTCAAATACAAACTCTTCGAAGGAGTCTCTGATCTTCTCTCCAAAACTAGTAAAAGATTTCTAAAAATAACTATAAATTATGGTAATGTGTAAGGTGGCATTTTTCCTTACACAATGGGAAACACAATAAATATTAGGTATAAAGTCAAGCAAGGGTAATCTTGTAATATATGAAACTTCTAGGCTTGAGTCGGTCTTGAATCAAGTCGGGCCTGTATACTCGGACGAGTGTTGAGCGATACCAAGGAAAATGTATCAATCAACACTTCTTCTGAATCTTGGCTCTAACTTCTGATTTCTTAAACTACTACGAGTTTCCTCATCAATAAGCTCTAAAATGCTCCATAATCTCCACATTGCTCCAAAAGCTCCACATTGCTCCAAAACATACATGGACCCGAGAAGACTCAAAATAGAATCAAAACATAACATAAATAATCTAAGTAGGACAGATTATACTATGGCTAAAAACTGGTAAATTTATAGTATATCAATTCCGTCAGACTTATCGTTTTGCTTGTCCTCAAACAAAGCATTGAATAGTCATGTGTAAGAAGTTTGAAAACGCAAGGACTCACATTAATTTAAACTACCATCAACTCTGCAATGTTGAAAGCCAAATCGAATCAACTACAACTTTAGAGCTACCTTTTGTACTTTACCTTGGCTTAGCAACCATACCATCTAGCCAACAGCTTAGCTAATACTGCCTGACATACCCCTCTACTAACCTCATTTCCACATAAAAGGATACATGCTTTACTTTGGAAGTACCGATCAAAGGACACACGAACTATTACTCAAGAAAATATCTTAACACACATACAATCTTCTTTACTTCCTTTATTCCCTCTTTCTCTCTTCTCTTCTTTGAATCTTATTCTCTTTTCTTTTTCTTCTTTTTAATGGAAAGTATAAGTGAATAATGGGGTAATATGAAATTTTTCTACCCCGTTGCATCTTAAGAAGTCATTGCAATCTTTTCCTTTTCTATATGCTGAAGAGAGAGAGAGAGAGAGAGAGAGAGAGAGAGAGAGAGAGAGAGAGAGAGAGAGAGAGAGAGAGAGAGAGAGAGAGAGAGGAGAACCAGAAACACACAAACTTCCCCTTCCAGACTTGTAGGAGGAATACAATCCAGTGTATACCAAGCCCGAAGACAAGCAATTTAAGTTGATTAGGTTGGAGGTCAGGTTTGGTTCCTCCAGACATTCTCAGCAAGCACGGATGTTAGTGCCAGGTGATCCACTTTTGGTATTTCCATCCATTACACCCTGCAATCAGTAAATCTAAGAATGATACTAGAGAGTGGTTAGATAATAAGTAAAATTGAAAACATTCATCATCCTCTTTTTGACTCTATAAAAATCATATAAAATCATAAAACTCAAAATAAAACACAACTTAGTAACTACCTCCCACAGACTTAAACAATACTAGCCCCAGTGTTATACAGTCCAAGATTGATGAAATAAATACACCATATGTAAAAATTTAACAAGGAAAAAATGTCGTACCTGCCTTCTGATAGGAGTGTCGATCGACACAGTATAGTGGCGATTGATACTCGTGATGCTCTGTCGAGCGACACCGGCCGGTATGTTATTCATTGCTTGTACTGTCTTTGTTTTCCACATATCTTTTTCGACCAGAAATAAATAAAACACAAAAATCAGTTTTAGATGAAAATAAAACCAAATTTAAAACTTACTAATGTATTGCCTCCCATGACGCGCTTGTTTATATTCTTTAGCTTGACGTTTTGGAGTTGTTGAGCTAGTATGGAGGTAAATGAGAACTTGTTGGTAAACAAGTCTCAACATCTTCTTCGCTCGTCTCGAACAAGGTGCCTATAAAGCTTCTTATGGATTTTCTCCTTTGGTTCTATGCTCTTGCTATCCCTGGATAATATTTTGTGTAATCCACTTTAAGATCAAGTCCTCCATACATCTTCTCAACCATCCAATGATATTGTTGAGAGGGTATTATGTTGCATTCATCCTTCACAAGAAATCATCAAACATCCTCTCTTGGTCTTTAAAAGCTTCAGTAATCATGTCTTCAACTTGATACCTCGTATATGTCTCAGGTTCTGGTAAGGAATGACTCGATGCATCTGAAAACATCCTTCATATTGTTCTAAACTCAGATAACGACCTCCTACACTATATGCTATCTCAGGTATTGCTTTTATATCCTCCTTTGACACAATGATGGTTATTACATCTATAGTCTGTGTGTTGCCCTCTTCATCTCTGTAAACACCATACTTATCTTGTACTTTTACACACATCTTTCTTCTAGGAGGAGTGGCAGCTTCAACTATGAAATTTTCTTGAAGCTCTGGAATCGCATGAGTGTCGACCGTTGCTGGTTGAGTGTCGATCGAACCTCTGTCACCATTTTTATTTTCGTGACAAGAATTAGAATAAATCGCAGCCACAAATCATGGGTCATCACCCAACTCAATGTAGGACGTGTGCTCCTTAATCACTCAAACATGGTCATTAAAAACATTCTTGTGTATGAGTGTTAGTCACAACTTACTCATCTGCATGTCGTAGACAGCCTCTACAGTAGCCATAAAGAATCTCCCAAGTGGTAGAAAAGAAGTCAAGTCAATATGAATATCCATAATATGAAAACGACCAGAACTAAGGCATTGTCGATTTATAAATGAAGATTTTTAATAATTCCTCTGAATTACCTTAGAGCAGTCCACAAAAGTGAATGAGTCACAGATGGTTATATCTTTGGATTCAGTTGAGTATCCATCACCCTAGTCATGATGCTTACTGAAAAACCAGTATCGTATTGTGCATTTGGATAGCTATGACCGCCAACAATGCATGGAACCATAAAATTTCCAGAGTTACTTTTCTTCTTCAGTATAATACTATGCTTCATCTTGTATCTAAGCTGATGGAACATACGCTTGATGTACTTTTCTATCTCTCTGCTATCTTTGAAAAATATCCATAGCTTGTAGGTGTAATAGGCCGCATCGAATGGTACATCTTCAGGGATACTCAGTACCCTCTTGGTAAAACTATCCATCTCCTTATCATTAGCCTCTTTATTTAGATGCTTGGGAAACTTGATTTTCTTCCTATTCCAATAGAAGTATGTCCCTCAGTTGCGTGTTGAATGATCATAGACTCTGGTGCCTCATTAGGTTGTTGATTGGTGTCAACGGCTGGCTATGTTGTTGTCTGAGATGAGTTGGACTTGCATTCAATAGGTGTGTATTGATGCTTGGTAAACGCACTTCATACGTCAAAGGTGGATGTCAATTGACATTAGTGTGGTGTCGCTCGATGCTTGTTGTCTCACAAAATCCCACTGATTCTTCAAGTGGTGTTGGTCGGTGATCAGTTGTTGGGGTTGAACGACACCAGTGCGTGTTGCCAAATGATATTGAAATTTTGACTTGAAAGTCCCCTTCTTGGAACTTCTCATGCTTCACAAATTGCCAAAAGTCATAATCTAAGATGAAACTCACTTGGTGCTTCTATCCAGCCTCACTTTTCCATTTAATTAAAGCTTCTTGTCTTTTTACAACATCGCTAATATGAACTACATGAGTCTCCAACTTGTTCACATGGGTATTGAGTGCTTCAAACTTGTAAATTCAGATGAGTGTACATAACATCAATCTTCCCATTGAACTCCACAACCAACTTATGATTTCCCTTAAGAACTTGATCAATCATGGATTCCAATTTGCTCTCTGAGTTGCTGAAGCAGGATTCTAGTAAGAAGAGGCTGCTGAAGGTTTTCTAGTACTGCGAACCTAGGTTTCTTGAATCTCTGGAATCGCATGAGTGTCGACCGATGCTGGTTAAGTGTCGATCGATGCTCCATCATCATTTTCATTCTCGTGACCAGAATCAGAATAAAGAACATCCACAAATCCTAGGTCATCACCCAACTAAATGTAGGACGTGTGCTCCTAGATCACTCGAGCATGATTATGAGTGTCACACCCAACTAAATGTAGGACGTGTGCCAACCTTGTCATCTTTTGGACTTTACTATATTGTGGACCTGGTCCACTCTAGGACTCAACCGCCTCATCCCAACCATAGGTCCATCTCTGAATTGGTTGAACTTCAATACTCGTCCTTCACTGGACTTTATCGTCCTCAACTCAACCTTAGGTCGATTCTGACTTGGTTTCACTGCAACCCTGATCCCCTCACAGACGTAGTCGTCTCATCCAGTAACTCCTCAAGTTGCCTCTTTCGCTCGGCCATCTCGGCATGAGACATACAATAGGGAATTTTGGATAATGGGACCGTCCCTGGTTCCAGTTTTATTATGAATGGGTCCGACCTATCAAGGGGAATGCCCTGTAGCTCCCTAAACTCATCATGGAACTCACGGACCAGCGGTATTCCCTCTGAGTCACCAGCCCCTATGACCTCCTTAGTGGCGATTGTGACCAGATAAGCTTCACAACTCTTCCTCAGCATCCTCTCAACATGGATAGCTGACACCACCCAAGCATCCAGAGAGCAGACATATACCTTGGAACCTGATCGGGGACCCACACCCACTCTCAAACTGCACATGCTCCCGTTAACAGTCTAGAGTGACCCGATTCTTTCCAAGCCAATTCATACCTAATATCACCTCGTGATTTTTTAGGTGGACGACCACAAGATCCACAGGTATGACCCTGTCTTGGATCACCACTTGTATGTCCTGAATCACCCCTAGGGAATTCATTACTTGCCCACCGGCCGCATTCACTACCCCAGGACAATCCCCCTGTTCCCAACTGGAATAACCCCTTTCCGAGCATCCCTGGACTCACAAAACTATGTGTAGCTCCAGTATCAAAAAGTATGTGTGTTTCCACACCACCAATACTTAGGGTCCTTATATGAGTAGGATTTCGGTTTGATCACACATTTGGAAAACGTCCCATACCGTTCTCCAACGTGTCTTACTTTTGCGAAGGCTCACACCATTCACAAGAGCATTTATAATATGCCTCAATCTCCATCATACTAAGATACCTAACATCATGTCCTTCCATTGATTGAAACGAACATCTCAAGTTTCCTCATTCTTTCTTTAGTCAGATTCATTTTGGAAATGGTCCATTTCATCTGTCTCTATATAAGGAGTACTACCATGATTTATATTGAGTCTTAGTTGATCCATGTGATCACAAGTCCACTCGTGTACTAGTCATGTAGTGTATCCCTTAATCTATATTTAACATCGCATATTACTCACTTGTTTTGAATGGCCACCAAGGAATAACACTTCTCCTCAGTAGAGTGCTGATCATTTCTTTCAAACGCAGCCACTCTCAGGTCCATGTCACATCCATTGGTTAGGTCGTTCATAAAGCAAGTTTTCAATGCTTTTATTCTTCAACCCGTTCATTACTTTCGATAACTACATCGACCAACCTCTTTGTTTCAGGATCTTGGTCCTGGAGACTGTATCTTGGCTAAGCGGTTTGTCTCAGAACTTTCCTGTCCTCAAGCACGATACCTTACTTACCTCAACTCTCTCTCGGCTCACCCTTCTCAAGGTTTACTAATCGTCTTAGCTTCGAGAAGAAATTTTGGTTGAACTTAACATCTTTTAGCACTTTTTTTCACAGGATCAACACTTCCAGCAAAGTGTTTGGTACCAAGGCGTGTTATGTGCACCAATAAGCTCAAATAGTCCACCTTCCTAGCTGCTCTAGCTGATGGGTCCAGCTCAACCACCTCGGCTACAGGTGCAACTCAGCCAATAAACTTTGGAGCTACTACCTGAGCTTGAGTGTTTTGTCCCACCGAAGAGTTCACAATCGGTGTGAACACTTGAGTCATTACCAGTATTTGAGTTTTCATCAGCTTGAGCTCCTCCAACACTTCCTTCATGGAAGGTTCATCTACCTGGTCAACCGGCCTAACTCCTCCACCGATTGTAACATGTTACTGATCAGCTCAGTTACCAGCACGGGGAGACTCCTCTTCCTCTTCCTAGTCCAGCTCCAGCTGCTTTCCAGCTTTATTCAGCTGTTCTCCAGCTTCTTTCAGCTGCTCCACGGCTGTACCCATCTGGACTTCAGTATGATTGACCTGGTTAACCAGAAATTCAGCTGCATTGATCTCTCCCTCCAGCTGAGTAGGTAACTCCTCTTGCGGATTTAGTTCCAATGCATCCACAGGTCCGGATGCCTGAGCTGCCTCCTTGCCCTTTTGGGACTTCTTTCCTTTTCCACCAGTGAGACCCCACAACCGGATGTGTGGTGACCAACCATAACCCCACTATCTTTGAGCACTCTCCTGATCAGGATCAAGCATGCTATGATACCAACTTGTTACACCCAAACCCGACCGAGTAGGCCACGGTCGAAGCGTCACGTCGCTCGGTCCATACACTGACCGAACCTCTAGATTTTTTGCCCTTAATTATAATTTTGCCTAAAGGCATGGGCTATCTTAGATCATAGCTAAAGACCATCTTAGTCATTTCCTAGCTTAGATCATTTTTATTTACACGCAGAGGAATATTCTTATCTAACCCTTGATTTAATCCAATAAAGTACTTGTCTGGTTTAATTATCTAAGACATGGTCAGTTCACTTAACTACCATTCAGCTTATAGAACAATCCTTGGACAGTTCCAATCACACTGATCCGAGGTTCCATTCCCCTAAACCATCCTACCAGCATCCTAACCAAATACTAATCTATCCATGTATATGATAATTCATATATGTGCCACTTCCACATAGCTTAGTAGTTCATCGGTCCAACTGTTCCAGCTAACTGAGATAGTACATCCAGCTCATCGAGCTGATAAACTTGAGCTGAGCTAGGAATGAGTTGTTCCCAACTGGTCGAGCTAGTACAGCCAGCTCATCTAGCTACTACACTTGAGCTGAGCCAACTGAGCTATTTCCAGTTTCCATGTACCTTTTCCAGCTCTTATACACTTCGACATGCTGCCTTGAGCTCAATTCCACCTACTGCATATACATGAACCCTTCCCTTTGGTACTTAGTCATTCAACCAACCATCCCCACTGACCAAGTTACCATAGAGAAATCTTCAATGATTAAGGATATGCTTCCAGCTCTTCTTAGCTGATGCACCATCTAGCATCTCTTTGCCTTATGGATAATCACATTATGTCCAACCACGAGACTGACAATGCTCATCAGCTCCTAATTCAATCAACCAACCACCCCACATGAATTAGAACTGGTGAGAACTTACTCATATCCGATCATTGATACTCAGAATACTTAACCAACACATGGATAGTCTGATCTAAGGTGATCTAACCCATCGGCCAGACCATATCATGGAATGCCCATCTTCAGGTCCAAAAATGACCTCTTTCAAACATGCTCCAAAAATAATTAAAATTCATGATAATTCATGATAAATCCCCACTAAGAGATTCCCATGATCAGAATCCAATGAATCCACGCGGAGCATATTGAACCTGAACCTGACGAGTCCGGACAAGACCAAGGAGAATGCTCCTGGTCCGGCCAAGTATTGGTCCAATACCTTTGAGTCTGAGCCATCAGACACAACCAGAATAGAGAGGAACAAAGATACAACATTATGGAAAAAGAGAAGATATGGATTTGGCCTTTACCAACCGCACAGTCCAACCAATCCATTCTTCGGTCAATCGGACCCCTTTCTGTAACCGATCCATTGGGACTTGATCTAATCTACTTGGACCGACTCAAGGACATATATAAATATCCCATCCAAGCACAATGAAACCATGGAATTCCCTTGCCAGAACAAAGGTGAAACGATCCATGGCTATGACCCATCCGACCAACCGTCCAATCGTCCATGGACCATGGTTTGTGGTTGGTTTCACTCGGACATGACCTTGTCTCTTTTCCAAACCAATTCCGTCACCAAACCACACCATTCCTCACGAAAATACAGAGTAGGAGATGAAGATAAAGTAATTAAAACAGAGAAGGAAGAGACTGGATGCAACCAATGCAAAACCGACCCAACAATCCCATCGAACCGATCGATTGTTGTGGGTGATGATTTCTTGGCAACCCCTAATACCTTGAACGTGTGAACTGGACCCTTGAAGCCATTTTCCAACACTTTATCCTTGCCTCTGATTCTTATTCCAGACAGACTTTCCTTTCCAGAATCGATCTCCACCTTGTTGTTGATTAACCACAACAATATCGACCTTGTATGGTTGATTCCTCTCTCTCTTTCTTTATTTCTATCTCTCGCCTTTCTCTCTGTGGGTAACTGCCTAGGCCAAGGAGACACCCTTTTGTGGGTGAATGGGCACAATTTGATCCCATTGCATCCTTTCAGCCATAACTTCTCCTACATGCACCCTTGCGCCTATAACCATCCTCTGGCAGATTTCAAATGGGCCTAAACCCAATCCTTATGGCCCTGGACCGAGCCCATTGACTGCCCAAGCAATTGGCCCAATGGCTGGACCTCCTAACCCAACCAGCTGACCCATCCACGGCCCGGACTCCCAAGACCATAACACTCCGTCCAGGTGAGATGAGCTGAATCCCATCTAGCCCAGCTGAGTGAGCTAGTGATCCAGCTCAGGGAGCTTACCACGCTCACTGTGAGCTAGCCCGAGCTAAGTCCTGCTGCATCCATCTGATCTAGCTTGTTTTACTTAATACTGAGCTGCCGTAGTACTTGTCTAGCTGGTTTTACCTTACCCCCTTTGGTATTTGGTTAAGGTTTAGTATCCTAATGCCTTTACCCATCCCTTTAGACCATGGAACACCTATCTTTAGGTCCTATGACCTGACTGGTTAGTCTCCTCAACCATGGCCTGTCCCGACGGTCCTATCCAGAATCGGGGACATGACAAGCTGATTGAGTCTTGTGGCCTAGCACTGGAAGAAGCTGGCTATGTAATGAAAGCGAAAGTGAATAATCAAGCATCAACCGAAAGCACCTCCTTGCCTTCAAACAACATCAGACGCAAACCAGAACAAGAGCCAAGAACAAAAGATGCAGATGATGGTTATCTCAGACCAGATGAATTTAGAATTTTCAGAGACAGAAATACATGCACGAAATATCTATGGAAGAATTCTAAACATACCTAAGGAGGATGTAGCATATGCCCTTGTTATGGCTAGTGGATCAGGAGCTTTATTTGAACAACAACCATCGATCGACGCACAAGTACATGCATCGATCGACAACAAGAAACAGAAGAACGTGCCAATCCAAAATGATCTGTACACGCCCAAACATAAAAAATCGATCGACGCCAGCCATCATGCATCGATCGACACCATTCCAGGCGTGAACTTGTTTTGTACCTCTAATTATTTTGGTTCATGAAGTCCACAATCAGTCGATCGGATAAATCCACTACTGATAGACGGTGATGTAGAGCATGAACAAAGAGCTTATGATGCAAACGGCAGAAGAATTTTCTATTGGGAAAAGAAAGATGAGTATGACATCTACAGAGATGAGAATGGCAATGCACGAGCTATAGACTGAAGAGTTGTGAAGGTACAAGAAGAAGATATCAGGGAAATTCTAGAAAGAGCTATTGTGTTTGAGCAGAGCTACATATGTTTACCATAACATGCCGCAAAGATTGCTATGTCTATGGAGAAGCAAGAGACATACAACAGAGCAGAGATTAATGAAATTGTGCAAGATATCTACGAAGCTAAAGAGATGTCACTGAATAATTTCTACAAGAGGCTTGATGATGTCTACGATCCCATAGACAAGTGCCTCACCGGTTTGACTACACGAATGGATGAGATGAAGAAAGATTTAGATATTGTCCAAAGACATCAAGCGATTGGAGCAAACAGAGTTACATCGATCGACGGCAGCATCATGCCATCGATCAATACTGAGTTCTGCAGACAGAAGTCCGCGGCAGAAAAATAATTAGAAGACATGTTCTATGAGATTTCTTTATCTCAGAGCCTCATGAAAGAAGATATCTCTCAGAAATTGGAGGATATATCAGTGACTACAGCTGCCAAACTTAAAATTCTACAACGCAGTATCGAGAATCTACAAAGGAGAATGCATTCAATGGAGGTTGCTAAGGAGATAATGTAGAATGAGAAAGCCAAAGGAGATGAGGTCATGAAAAGCTTGGTCGGTACATGGTTTCAGAAGAACAAAGAAGAAGTAGACACTTGTTGTCAAAGTGTTGATCCACCTCATTCTAGTCAGAAAGTTCAAAACATCGAGCTTAAGACTATAACCAAGCGATGAGTGGGAGGCAACCCACTATTTAGTAACTGTTTATTTATTTATTAACTTATATTACTATTTATTTCGAATTTTACTTTGTTTTGAAGACTATTTGAATTCACCATCGATCGACACCATAGGGGCACCATCGGTCGACAAAGGATCACGACCATCGAACAACCACACCTGCCTACTATCGATGTACGCTCTCTTACAAAGAGAGGTATCGAGTTTATTACTTAAGCTATTTAATTATGATTTGATTTTTCCTAACCAATCCGGGGCAGATTACACTGGGGACAATGTAATTTAAGTTTGGGGGAGGTTCGCTAACGCTATTTATTTTTTTTGAGTCTTATTTACTATATATATAAGCTTTTCAAAAAGTTTTATTGAGTCAAGAATGAGACTATGATCAAAGATTTATTATTGACTAACCACACTTTAGCACCATTCTTAGAATTTTGTTTACAGAGATTACTAGAGATACCAAAGTGGATCATCATGCCGCTATATCACACTTGCTTAGAAAATTTGAAAGAACCGAAGCATATTTCCAATACTAATCCTGACATTATTTGCTTGCTTTCGGGCTTGGTATACACTGGATCGGATTCCTCCTGCAAGTCTGGAAGGTAAAAGTCTGTATGCTTCTGATTCCCTCTCTCTCCCTTTCAGATTAAAGGAGTCGAAAAAGATTTAGTTGCTACAACCATTAAAGCTTGATTCATATGATTCTAGAAAGAGATAAAGGTCAAAAGAAGTGAACAGGATCTGGTGAAAAAAAACCATTAGGGCTTACTTCATGGAAACCTGTCCAAATATCTCAGTCAATTTAAATAATAAAATGATACCCACAAAAGAAGGGAAACGTTAACTGAGAAGAAGTGAGAAGCGAGAACTTGCAGGGGTATGAGTCCATATATTCTTTGATCGATACTCCCAAGGTAAAGCATGCACTTTTATTTTATGCCAAGAAATAAAATCGGTAGAGGGGCGAGTCAGACTAGTATTCGTTAATTTGTTGGTATAATGGATTTGGTTGCTATACTAGGATAGGGTATATAAAATTTCTCTGTGAATGACTTAATAGGATGTGGTTGCAACAAAGTAGGGTGACATTTATATTTAGACATTATGTGAGTCTTCGATTTTCAAAACCTCTTTCACAGGCTTGTTTGCTTGAGGACAAACAAAAGGCTAAGTTTGAGAGATTTGATATATCCTATTTATTACCAGTTTTAGGCCATGTTATAGGCTCTATTTAGGGTCTATTATGTGCGTCTATGCTATGTTGTAAGGTCTTTACAGGTCCAAGTACATTTTAGAGATATATGGAGATACTTGGAGCTTTTAGAAAATTTGGAAGAGAAGAATCCGTAGTTGATCATTGAGAGAGTCGAAGTACAAGACAGTCATCGATCAATGACACTATCTTGACGTCGACCTATGGTACAAGACCGAGATCGATCGATGTTGCACACTTGCCATCGATCGATGAGCAATTTGTAGACAACCGATCTCAAGCCCAAGTTAGAGACAAATGACGAAGATACCCTAAATGAGTTTTAACCTAGATTTTAGGTTTTTATATTTATACTTTATGTATTACACACAGTAAAGGTGTTGTAGAGAGCTGGAGAGAGTTAAAAAAAGAGAGTTTAGTTTTCTATTATTGTTTTAAGGTTTTTAGGGACGAATATTCATAACTCCTCAGGGAGATTTGTATTGGAATCCCAATATTTTATCTATGCATTATATTCAGACTATTATTCTTACTTTAATTATGTATGAGTAGTGATCAACTTGATTTAGGGTCAAATGATGGCAATCAAGGATTTGCCCAAAATTAGGATTGCTAAGTCGAGATAATATCCATCAACTGAGTTTTGCTTAATTTTTGCATTCTAGAGTAGCTAACTAGGATCTCGAAACTTGAACATGGACGACTATGAGAGTAGGTTTTATGCCAGAATAAACTTTATTGAACTAGGTTGTTAGGCGCATGCGAGAGCTGGTCTACTTAGTCTGGTGAACATATCAAATCTCGTTCACACTTCCTTCTGATTTCACCATCGATCGACATCAGGCCTTAACCGGCGATCGATGGTCTTTCCTTTTACTCGATACGAGAGTTGGAGTTAAAAGGGACATAATAATTAATATTTAAGTTCTAGAATATTTACATTTACGTGCTTCCTATTCCCTATAATCCATTAAGCCTGAAACCCTAGATCCAACATATTTACATCTTAGTTAAGTTTAATAACATATTTACAGATTTGCATTAGTGTATTATTTATGTATTTTCATTATTATCATATTTCCATATTTCATCTATACTTCTTGTTAAGAACTATTTCATTAACTGATTAATTGCTACTGATATATATATATATATATATATATATATATATATATCTACCTAGCTTAGTCTTTAGAAATAAGAAATATATTGTGTGTCATTTCTATTTGTGGATTTGATCCCTAAGTACTACATCTGATCTCTCTTGGCAAGAGTATTGTTTTGTGTGTTAGGATTAAGAGTTTATTTGATAGTTAACTGCTTAGGATATTTATACCATGCTAGAACAATAAACACACTATGTCAATAACTATGACCGCCAACAATGCATAGAACCACAAACTTTCCAGGGTCACTTTTCTTCTTCAGTATAATCCTATGCTTTATCTTGTCTCTAGGTTGACGGAACATACGCTTGATTTCCTCTTCTATCTCACTGCTTTCTCTGAAAAACATCCTGAGCTTGTAGGTGTAGTAGGCCTCATTGAATGGTACATCTTCATGGATCTTCATTACCCTCTTGGTAAAACTATCCATCTCCTGATCATCAGCCTTTCTCATTAGATACTTGGGAAACTTGAATTTCTTCCTCTTCACATGTGTTTTGAGTGCTTCAAACTTGTCATCAAATTAATGTACATAACATCATTCAAAATAGCTTTTATTATGCACTCTCAAATTAACCTTATGAGCTATTTTATAATCTTTCAAATAAGAGGTTCAGTGTAGTACTTAGGGATCGAATTTATAGAGACTCTAAGATTACTCAATATATTTATTTTTTCAAAAAAAGGTAGATGAAAGCTTTAATTGATGCATAGTGATTTAAAGATTTGTTTGGTTTGTACAGATTAATAGGAAGGATTAGACTTTGGGGAAATCTCAGGTAGACTAAGTAATGTGGACTAACATAATGTTAGAGTTTTAGTGAAGCGATGTTCTGAAATCAAAATCTAAGGTTTAGGTAAGTCACTCTCGTAATTCTTAACGGAGTGTTGATCGATGGCCACTACGTGGTTTTAATCGACGCTACTTCTAAATAGATACAATTCTTATGTTTGATATGTTCTCTAAACTCCTAATTCAACTCTCGTTTGTTATTAGAGTTTTACACTGTCTAACACATATTCCAGGGTATAACCAAGCTCTCGCTTGCGCTACAACATCCAGTAATCTAAGGTTGAGGTGATCAGATTCAACTTAGCATTAAGATATACTTAAACAAAGAACTAAATAAAATAACCCTAACAATTATATAACATAATCAAGCCATTAACTACCCTAGAAGAACCTTAAACCTAATAATGGACTACTCATACATGATTGTGATAAACATTATGAATAGCTGAATGAATTGCATAGAAATAACAATAAGAAACAAGGGAATTCAAGATCTTAGTTTTTGAATGGAATAGATCTCTCTCTCTCCAGTGATAGCCGTCAAAGTTGCAAGTATCAAAAGGGTTATTAAACAAACTTCTCTTGCAACACAATTAAGTAACCTAATAAATAGTCTAAAATGCGGCGAGGGACTTATCTTGCAAATAATGGAACTTCTGGGTAAAATTGTGATTTCTTCAAATCTTCTATTAACTCACGGAAGTGTTGATCGTCGATCGACACTTAGGGTGAGACGTCGATACATGGTTTCTGCATATTCTAGTTTTGACTTCGAGTTTTTAGCTGAGCATTCTTCAATGCTCTAGAATTATCAAAAAGCACCAATTGCTTCCAATGAGTACTTGAACCTATAAAAACTTTTAAATAATAACATTTGCATATAAAAGACTCTAAAACCATATATATATATCATGGGTGAAATTAGGTAAAAACCATGACATATCTACTTCCCCAGACTTATCCTTTGCTTGCCCTCATGCAAAACATAGAATGAATCAGTGAAAGGTTTGAAAACACAAAGACTTACCAGCTCCTTAGAACATTGTTTCTCCTAAGATTCTATAGCAACCACATCTAGAGAATTTCCATGTACTTTACTTAGACAATCAATCTTCCCTACCACAACCTACCAGAAGCTATCTGACATACCCTCTACTATCCTCATTTAAATACATAATATATGGTGCATGCTTTATCCTGGGGGTATCGATCAGAGGACACGTTGATTCTTACCCAAACAAGTGTCTGAACCACAAGTAACCTTCCTAATCCTTTTCCTCTCTCTTCTTTCTTCTCTGAATCTTTTTAGATTTGAAATCAAATGATTAATGTTGACAATACAAACATTATGTCATCTTCTTTTCGAATTGTTTTAGCTGACAAAGTTGTAGGCGAATAGTGGGGTCATCATTAATGTACCTACCCCTCGCTTCCAACAATGTGTGATCATTCCTTTAGATTAGAATAGTGGGGTCATCGGTATTTTACCTACCCCTATGCATCTTAGGAAATCATCTCAATATTTTCTTTATATATTTATATTTTTTTAGATGCTGACGAAAGGTGAGAGGAGGATCTGAAAGTAAAGTACTTTTACCTTTCAGATTTGCAATAGGATTCCGATCCTATGTATACCAAGCCCTAGAACAAGCAAATATAGTTACTTAGGTTGGATGTTAGCTTTGGTTCCTTCAGGATTTCTTAGCAAGTGTGGGTGTTACAGAATAATCAATCTACTTAACTTTTCCATTCAATCTCAGAATGGTGCTAGAAAATGGTGAAACAAACTATTCTAGAAAAAAAAGTTATAGTCTTCTAATTTTGACTCAGTAAAACAGTTTTAAAAATCGTTAGTAAGAAATCAAACATCAAAAATAAAATACGGTATCAGTAACTACCTCCCCCAGACTTAAATAACATTGTTCTAGTGTTAAAATAGTCTGAGATTGGCGGGTTTAAGTAAACTGGAATGAAATAAGTTATTTCTTAGGATTTAAGAACTCATACCTCTTTGTCATAGTCGCCATCGATCGACGGTACCAAAGGACTATTGAACGATGCTTGACGGATAGCATGAACCCATCGGTAAGTAACTGCAAAAAAGTGTCTAAAATCTCCATAATCTGATCATCTCTCTTTGTGTTAGCACTGTTAGACACTCAAAAAGTCATGTTTAAATAGGAAAAGGTGATAATAATAAACATAAGTTCTAAATCCAACAAAGAAAATGTAATAAAATAAGTTCATGCATAAGTCTGAAAATGAAATAAAAAGGAGGAGAGAAAAAAGTAAGGCTACTCCTCGTCGGTAGTGTCCGTGTCTGGCTGGCGTGGTGGTGTTGATGCTGCTGGCGGTGACCTCGCACTGGTGCGCGGATGGCTGAAACACTGGCACCTGGACATCGCCTCTATCCTACCCCATATGGCGTGAAGTGCACCCACCACGACTATTTGGAAGTCTCCGTGATTGTGGATGGGGATCTTTGGATATGTGGGAATGTTGGAAGAGAGGGTGGTGGTGCTTCTGGCTCGTCTTCTGTCGGTGTGTGCGCTTCCCTGAGTCCTCCTCTGCAGCGTATACGGACAGGTGCATTGCTCAAGAGGCGCTCATTTGGTCTGAACTCAAGCGATGCTCGGTTATCAGTCAAGTCTGTCACATCACGCTCTGGAAGCTCTATCTTATGAGGTCCTGCATTATCCACAAAGGACCAGTAGCATCATTCCTTCAGACAACCTGCCCTCATCAAGTGAGCCTCATCCATGTACTCTATCTCCGTCTCCACAGAGGCTCCCTAAAGTCAAGATGTAAAAAGATGGGTGTCAGAAGGCTCTCCACCGTCTTCTTCTTTTGGAAGGATCCCTTGAAAGGTTTGCCCTTCATGGACACCAAGTGCTTAGCAAAACGATCACCCAGGTTCACCTGCTGGTCACTCACTAGTGGTGGAAAACCTCCTCATCAAGCTTAACCAAGCCTCTGACTAACTGAAACAGCAATGTGAGCTCCTGAAACCTCAGCTTGTTGGGCTGCATCTTGCACAACAGAGTGTTGGCAAGGATCTTCAAGAAGTAGCGCAGAGTCGGGTGGCGGACGTTGGTGTGAGTGGATGAGCTGGAGGGACGGTGCAGGCAAGGTTCTGTGGCTATGAGTCCCCAGAAAGTGGTCTGTTCAGGGAACAGAGGGACGGTGCAGGCAAGGTTCTCGGGGTTGTCAAACCCCTAGACCTGGGAGAGGTCAGGAATGGTGATGTTGTATCTAATGCCTCTGATGATGAAATACAAATAGGCCTCGGTCGCCCTCTTTGCCCTAGAGTTCTTATAAATCACTCGAGTTGTGGCCATAAACTGCCGGACCAGGTCATGATAAGTGCATACGACCTAGTAGCCATGGTTCCCATCCCAGCTCTCTCATCATGTCTCTGGTACCAGACCGGAGCCCCAGCTTTTTTAGGACGTCTCTGTCGATGAACCTAGTGGGCTGCAATGGAAACGCCTTGCTAGGCGTTGTAATAGAGAGTGTCGTAGTCATTCCAGTTATGAGACACAACTATGTCGGTGCATTGTCTCGAAGCTACAGCTGCCTGAGGATCATGGTAATGCTCAAATGTGTCGATCAAATCCTTCTCCTCTTTGGGCCAAGGGTCACGACATGGGGGTCCTGATGGTGCGGAACTGGAGCTACCGACGACAAAACGTGTGTTGGTTATTTTCTCGCCCATTTGCAATCGCCAAAATAAACAAGAATCAGCAAATATACAAAAATCGTTATGACCATCGCTCAACGGTCCCTCACGGGTATCGATCGATGGTCAGCCATGATATCACTAAGATATTTAACTCTTAAATTGAACCAAAAATCATGCAAAATACATTTACAAACAGTTGATAACTCCTAATCTAGTAGTCCATCACTCTAAATTGTTCTAAATTTTGATCCAAACCCTAAATTTTTTTATTTTTCTCTCAATCCCTAGAAATTCCCTAAACTAAGAGATTTAGAGAACATAACTTGATGATCTGTGGATTAAGTGAACTAAACAGATAAAGAGTTGAAAAATCGAGTGGGTTAGGCTCAAGAATGAACAAAATTAGCCAAAAATTGAGAGAGTAATCGGTTTTAGAAATCGCAAGAGTTTTGGTGGTTATGAAAAAGTGTTTATGAAAAGTGGTTGTGTCAAGCTTATACTGACTCGACACTCGTCTGTCGATGGATGGTCCTATAGGGATGTCGATCGATGGTCATTTATGTGCCTCCTATTTCAATTTAAAAGTTCACATGCATATATATAAATATTATTTCAATAACTAAATTTGTTAAAATCCTTTTAAAGTTTAAATATTTACAAGTGGGTTGCCTCCCACTCACGCTTGTTTAAGGTCGTAAGCTCAACAGAAAATTGAGTTTATCAATCGGGATTTGGCATCTCTAGACGCATGGTCTAAGAATTCAGAATTTCAGATTTAGCACAGTAATGCTTTACTCTTTGCCCATTCGCTGTGAAGTCCTCCCCTTTCGGGTTAATCAGAACAATTTCTCTATATGGTGTAACTTCTCTCACGGTGAAGGGTCCTGATCAACGAGAACAAAATTCTCGGGAAATATATTCAACCGAGAGTTGTACAACAGTACTTGGTCATTATGTAAGAAACGCCTAGAAATGATTTTCTTGTCGTGATAGGCGTTAGTTATCTCTTTGTACAGATTCGAGTTCTCATAGGCGTGATACCTAATCTCATCCAGTTCATTTAATTGAATTAATCTCCTTTCTGCTGCGGGTTTACCATCAAAATTTGTTGTTTTGATGGCCCATTCTGCTTTGTGCGCTAGCTCAACTGGAAGATGACATGATTTTCCATAGAGTAAGTGAAATAGGGTGGTTCCTAACGTGTTATTGACGCGGTTTGGTAGGCCCAAAGGGCATCATCCAATTATAAAGATCAATCTTTACGGGTTGACCCTACCGTCTTTTCTAAGATTTCTTTGATTTGACGGTTCGATACTTGTACTTGTCCCCTAGTCTGAGGATGATATGTGTTGCTACTCGATGGTGAACTCCATTTTTCTTGAGTAATTTTCGAACACTTTGTTAATAAAGTGGGTACCTCCGTCAGTTATTACGATTTAGTGGAACTCCAAATCAGGGAAAGATTATACTTTTGAAAAGTTTGACGACTACAGCAGCGTCATTTTTCTAGTGGCTATCGCTTCAACCCATTTGGATATATAGTATACAGTGACTAATATGTATCTGTTTATGTGCGCAAAAGGAAATGCACCCATAAATTCGATACCCCAACAATCAAACACTTCAACTTCAAGTATGAAATTATGTTCCATTTTGTGTCTCTTGCTGATTTTTCCTCTCCTTTGATAGGGATCACACTTTGCTACGTAGGCTTGAGCATCTCGAAACATGGTTGGCCACCAAAAGTTTGCTTGTAGAATTTTTGACACTGTCTTATAACTGGCAAAATGCCCATCATAATCGAATCCATGACAATGCCCAGCATAATCGAATCCATGACAATGATACAAAATATATGAGGTTTCGCTTTCAGCAACACATTGTATGTATATGATGTCAGAACAATGTTTCTAAAGGTAGTGTTCATCCCAGTGATATCTCCGGATTTCTCTCAGGAGGTGTTTAAAGCACACCTCCCGACTTAATTTTCTACCTCCGAGAGAATCACTGTTTAAAATCGAAGGATTGCATCTGACATTTATATCAAGTGGAATAATCATCTTGTCCTTCTTTTCAGAGATGTCATCGATCCATGGTCCTTCGCGGGCATCGATCGATTCTTCTTCATGCGACGAACGCATCTCACCAATGAAACTCAATTCTGCTTGGTAGACGTTTTCTGTATGTAGGAAATCGTCAATAGGGATGTAGTCTTCGAGTCTTATTCGCGATAAGTGATCTGAGACTCCGTTTTCTACTTCTTTCTTATCCTTGATTTCTATGTTGAATTCCTGTAAGATGAGAATCCATCTTAAAAGTCTAGGTTTTGCATCCTCTTTGTTCATTAAATATCTCAAGGTGGCGTCGTCAGTATGGACAATCACTTTTGAACCGACTACATAAGAGCGAAATTTTTCGAAAGCGAACACTACACCTAGTTATTCTTTTTATGCTGTCTCGTAATTGCGTTCATCATCGAGAGTCCTACTAGCGTAGTATATAGCGTGTAGCTTTCTGTCTTTTTTTCTCTCCGAGCACATCGCAAACAGTGAAATCGCTGGCGTCGCAGATTGAAAATGTAAACTCCAATCCGGTGCTTGCACAGTCGAAAAAGATACGAGGGCCGATTTGATTTATTTGGAAGCCGTCAGACATTCAGGTGTGAAGTTGAATTTCACTTCTTTACATAGGAGTGTTATAAGAGGTCTAACAATCTTGCTAAAATATTTTATGAATCTTCTATAATATCCAGCATGTCCTAAGAAGCTTCTAACGTCTTTCATGTTTTTGGGTGGTGGCAAACATGTCATTACTTTGATTTTGGCTCTGTCCACCTCAATAGTGTCCCAAAACGATTCCACTGTTAACCATAAAGTGGCACTTTTCCCAGTTTAGGTCTAGATTCTTTTCTTCGCATCTTGCCAACCCCTTGCACAGGTTATCCAGGCATGTTTTGAAATTTGGATCGTAAACTGAGAAATCGTCCATGAAAACTTCCTTGAAGTCTTCAATCATGTCATTGAATATATACATCATGCATCTCTGGAATGTTGCAGGAGCGTTACAGAGGTTCAGTCAAAAACCATCGGCATTTTTCCGATATTGAGACATATGCGTCCTTCTCTGACATCAATGATCGCTACGGCTGTAGCCAGGAATGGTCTTCCTAAAATTAGGGGATTTCTAGGTTCTTGCTCATATCTTAGCACTATGAAGTTTGTATGTATAAGTCAGTCATTAATGCAAATGGGCACATCTTCAGGTACACCTTCTAGAATCTTAGTGGATCTATCGGCTAAAACGAGAGTGATCTAGGTAGACTGAAATTGAGTTAGCCCGAGGGTGATTGCATCTGAGTAAGGCATCAAGTTTACACTAGACCTTAAATCACAGAGTTATCTTTGTAATATCTCATTGCGGATGGTGCAATCTAGAACAAAACTACCAGGATCAGGCAGTTTAAATGGGGTTTCTCCTTGAATAATCGCGCTCGCTTCCTTGGATACCATCATTATGCTATACTATGTTTCACTAAATCCTTGTGATACTGCATCTTTCACATATTTCTTTGTTGCAGGTGAAAATATAAGCATCGCTAAGTGGCATCTCGATGACCACTTTTTCAAAATATTTCTTGCAGATTGCTCGATCTAACTCTTTTTTTCTTTCGCATTACTACTAAGAAAAGGGGTTTTCGCTCAGTAGACCCTATTTTTAACCGGTTCGGTTAATTTTGGGCTGGTAATTGAGCATCGATCGATTCTGGGTCCAGAGTGTCGATCGACTGTCTCGCGATCCTCCATTTTTGTTTCTCTCTCCTTCAAGTTTGTGGGCAATTCCTCTAGGTTTTCAGCGTGATCTAATACTTCTTTTTGGGAAGAATTTCGGGACCATGCTCGTCAATGTCAAGATGAATGGGGTTTTATTTTTCTTTCCCATCCTACGCAATTCTAGCGAATTCATCAATGGTGGTGCTCTATTTTGCGCTGGGATTGAGTTGTTTTCCGCTTCATAAAGTTACAGCATTGACTTGAATCCTAGGGTTGGTTTCTGTCATACCAGGTAGGAATCCTTCCTCTCTCCTGATAGACAGGGCATCATTTGTAACTTGGTTGTCGATCCTCTTTAATTTTCTCCCTCAGAGTTTCAAATTTCTCTGTCATCTCCGAGTACATTAAATCTAATTTATCGTCGAAGTTGGCGGCTACCCTACGGTTTCCTGTGAATACTTGATTCATTCTTGATTTTGAACTTCTTTCATGTCTCTTCACATTTATGTCGTAGTTGCTTGAGAAACTGCTAATGTTTTCCCCAAATCGTTGATCTTTTAAGCTCATCACATCCATGAACTCAACTCGTCTATCGTTCCTGGAAGAAATATCATCGTCCTCACCATGTTGTTTGGTTGAGTGTGTTTATCTAGAAGAGTTGATACTGAAGCCATAGTCTTTTTAACTTGGATAAATTGCTTCTCCTCTACGGACGTTGATGGTTCCTTTCCTTTGGTATCTCTCCTCTCAAAGGTTTTACCTAAAAGTATATTTTCAATCAGCCTCTTAGCATCCTCAAGGTTTTGAGTACCAAAGTTTCCGTCGCTGGTTGTATCAAGGATGGTTTGATACTCTAGGTTTAGTCCTCTATAAAAGGTGTTGATGAGTTGGGGTTATGAAAGGACATGGTGTGGGCATGTGAATTGGTAGTCTTTGAACCTTTCCCAAGCGTTTTTATAAGATTCGCGGTTACCTTGAAGGAATGTATAAATTTCTCTTCTCGCTTCCTAGTATCTCTCTTCGTCGAAGAAGTGAATAATGAAAGTGTTTCTGATATCCTTCAAGCAATTTAGGGATCATGGTGGTAGCTGGTCTAGCCACCCCATGTTGTCCCCAACGAGGGAGAAAAGGAAAAGCTTGCAACAGTTAAAGCCATTAGGGACCATGTCTTCTAACACATCGATGTGATCGTTCGGGTGTTCATTGGGAGGCCACTGAACAGATTTTTACGTATCAGAACAAGCTAATCAGAGTTAAGTTCAGAGTTTCTTGCATGGTTATTTGGTAATCTGATAGCGGACCTATTGGAATAGGTCCTGCTGGGATTTACTTATTAAAGCATTGGCAATTTATTTTTAATCTCATCTTTTGGAGTTTTAGTAAGTTGGTCAGGGATTGCAGCACCCTGTTTATAAATGATTTGGCTTGCTTCGTTGCATTCATGATCATTTAGATCTTTGAAAACTACTTCCTCATTATTAAGTTCAGTATAGACAGACGTACATACTTCCGGCTGATCGGTATCGATCGATGGCAGTATTAGAGTGTCCTCTGACGTTGGTGGACGAAATTCGATCGATCATGGAAGAGATCAGTAGATAGATTTTTGTCGTCCAGAGTCCATATTCTCTTCAAAGGGTACTTGTGTCATCATGAACAAGAAAAGAATAGGTTAGCAACAATAACTTAAAAATCTAGACTATATTCTAAACTAAATATAATGGCAATAAGAAAGAGTCCCCGGTAACAGCGTCAAATTTGATGTACCTTTTATTATGCACTCTCAAATTAACCCTATGAGCTACTTTTTACTCTCTCAAATAAGAGGTTGAGTGTAGTACTTAGGGATCAATTCCACAGAGACAATAAGATAACTAAATAGATTTATTGTTTCAAAATAAACCTAGATAAAAGTTTTAACTGATGAATAGTGATTTAAGGATTTGCTTGGTTTGTAAATAATATTAGGAACGATTAGACTTAGGGGAACTCTCAGGTATACTAAGTAATGCGGCCTAAGAAAATGTTAAAGGTTCTACTGAAGCACTGTTCTGAACTCGAACCCTAATGTTTAGGTAAGTCACTCTCATGATTCTTAATGGAGTGTTGATCGATGGCCACCACGTGGTGTCGATTGAAGCTCCTTCTAAATAAATACAATTCTTATGTTTGATATGTTATCTAAACTCCTAATTCAACTCTTGCTGTTATTAGAGTTTTAGACTATTTACGACATGTCTGAGGGTATAGCCAAGCTCTCGCTTGCGCTGCAACATCCTATAATCTAGGTTGAGGTGATCAGATTCAACTTAGCATTAAGATCTACTTAAAGAAAGAACTAATTAGAATAACCCTAACAGTTTCAAAACATCAGCAAGCCATTAATTACCCTAGAAGAACCCTAAATCTAACAATGGACTACTCATACATGATTGTGGTAAACATGATGAATAATTGAATGAATTGCAAAGAAATAACAATAAGAAACAAGGGAATTCAAGATCTTAGTGTGTGAATGGATTCCAATTTGCTCTCCTGAGTTGCTGAAGAAGGATTTTGGTAAGAAGAAACTCCATAGGTCCTTGTGTCGTTGTTGTTGTTGTTGCTGCTGAAGGTTTTCTGGTACTACGAATCTTGGTTGTAATTACTCCTTTACTAATGTTATAGAAGTTTATGTTTACACTTTGAATCCCAAACCTCTGATTTTGAAAACCAACACCACTGACTTAGTTGACTTCCTCCTTGCCGCCATTGTCATTGTCGACACGTACAACTTTCGCATCCTCTGTGAAGTGACCTGTTTCTTGAGAAGTTTATGAAAACTTTCCAACTTTCCCTTAACTTCAGCCATCTTCTCCTTATCCAAGATCTTAGCCGATTTCTTCCTCAGAAAAATCAATGTTCTTGGTGCTTTTGCTAGACATCAATTTCTCAATAAGTTTCTGACATGGGTGTATTTATTGTTCTAGCATGGTATGAATATCCTAAACAATTAAGTATCAAATTAACCCTAATCTTAACACACAAATAATACTCTTGCCAAGAGAGATCAATTGTAGTACTTAGGGATCAAATCCACAGAGAGCAATGTCACACAATAAATTTTTTATTTCTAAAAACTAAGCTAGGTATATATATATTAATAGTAAAGAATCAATTAATGAAATATTCCTTATCAAGAGGTAGAGATGCAATATGAAAATATAATAATAATGTAAATATAGAAATATGCTATTAAACTAACTAGATGCAAATGTAAATATGTTAGTTCTAGGGTTTCAAGCTTAATAGATTATAGAGAATATGAAGCACAAAAATGTAAATATTCTAGAACTCAAATATTGATTATTCTGACCCTTTTAATTCCAACTCTCGTATGCGAGCAAAATGAAAGACCATCGATCGACAGCTAAGGTCTGATGTCGATCGACGGTGAAATCAGAAGGAAGTGTGAACGAGATTTGATAAGTCCACCAAGCTAATTAGACCAGCTCTCGGATGCGCCTAACAACCTAGTTCAATGGAGTCTATTCTGGCACAGAATCTACTCTCGTATTCGTCCATGTCATACTTTCTAGATCATAGTTATCTACTCTAGAATCCAAGCATAAAGCAAAACTCAATTGATGGATATTAACTTAACCTAGCAATCCTACTTTTAGGCTAATCCATGATTGCTATCATTTAACCCTAAATCTAGTTGATAACTACTCAGACATAATTAAAGAAAAAAAATAGTCTTAAATATAATGCATAGATAAAATACCGGGGTTCTAATATAAATCTCCCTAAGCAATTATGAGTTTTCTCCCATAAAACCCTAAAACTCTAATGCTTTTCCACCCTTGTGCACACAACTATACACTCTTGTCTTTGAGTAATACATAAAGCATAGATATAAAATCCTAAAGTTTATGTCAAAACTCGTCTAGAGTATCTTCATCAACATGTCATCACTTCGGGTGCAAGGATATAATCTCAATGATAAGTATTCGACACCATGACAAAGGTTTTCAACATAACTAGTAAAGCTAGCATCAATTAAAGAAAAAATTATGATTTCAAGATCATTCATGTATCAAAGTCACAAAATCGGATACCAGACATTGTAGCTAAGATCACACGAGCCTTTTTAACGATTTAGCTTTTATTAGTTATTATATTTTGATTTAGATTTTAAGCGACTTTAACTTTAGTGATAAAATAGTTATTTGATGTGAAAAAAACAATACTAACGAGAAGATTTGACAATTAACAGGAAAAAGAAATAAATGTTAAGAAAAGAATGGTGGAACTTGTAAAATTTATTTAATAAACTCGATGGAGGTTCTTTTTATATAGGGATTACATAACATAAATGAAAAGATAACATTACTAGATAAACATAGAAAATGTAAACATTATCCAACAATGAAAATGAAAGTCTTGGCTAGTCCTTATCCACTCATGGTCGATGAAATATTCCTTTTGGTCAAGTATGATTCATTTTGGTCGGATCCATTTTATCCTTTGGTCGAATCTTGTTCGGTCTAATACTCATGGTTATTGCATCTACATTAAATGATTCATAACAATAAAATAATTAAATTTATTCTAAGTGTAATCATGTTTCGCCTCTTTAAGAATCTCACTGTCTTTGTGCGTCAGAACAGAAAAAAGAACTTCAATGTACTGAAGTTTCCACAGATCCATCTTCCTAAACATATCTCCGTAGCTTCTGCATCAGATCTCTCTAATACATTACCGATATTCTCCTTTTTTTTTTGGAGCAACACCGATTTTCTCTCTTTAAAATAAAAATCGAAGCTTTTTCTTTTCTTTTTTCTTTTTGTCTCCGATGAAAAGCAAAATCTACCACCAGCAAAGTAGCAATAATAGTGTTGTAGGTAGCGATAATGGCTGCCGAAGTGAGTCTCCAAGCCCACCTTTATCTCCGAACCGCCGTGTTCCTCGTCGTCAACGGCGGCAAACTCTGTTCAGAGCTTCTTCTTTCTCTCTCCGGAGAAAGCTTCGTTACTTGCTTCTCCTTCCTATGATTTACGCTTCTGGGCTTCTCATGTGTGTCGGTCCTTTCTCGGGTCTCGTCGGGTGGGTCTATGTTCCCGGGTCTGTTTATCGGAGCCCCGAGTTGTACCGAAAACTCCGAAATGACATTCTCGCTGACAATTCCACTGACGTCGAGGTCTTTACTGTATAAAAAATTTCTTTATTTTTTGTTTTCTGATTTTGTATGTCAATGCTTCTTCATCTTTATGGTACCAGTTTTCTTCTGTGTGGAAATACAAAAGGAGACCAAAAATGCAAAAACCTTGTCCGAATTCGACAGTTACATTACATCTTGGTCTCAACGGAGGTAAGAAGCCAAACCAGTTTCCTTAGATTCTGAAACTATTAAATTGTGTGGCTTCCCAGTTTCTGGGAATGAGAAGATTTTAAGAGGTTTCTTGTTTCATTAAACAAATCTGATTTACTTATAAGAAGAGTTTTTAAAGCTTTGCGCACAATGTCATTGATGAAATTTTCCAGAATCATCTGCTCTTACCGTTAGTGGTTACTTGATTGTGGAGGCAAATGGCGGTCTTAATCAGCAACGTTCGGCGGTATCACCTTGTTTTTTCTTTTTTTTCTTTTTTGACTATAACCATTGATTTTATTAGTCCACTATCTCAAGTTGTTTTCTTGCTTTTTTTTTCGATTGCTTCAGATTTGCAATGCTGTGGCTGTTGCGGGACTCTTAAACGCAGTCTTAGTCATACCGGAGTTTGAATTTCATGCCATTTGGAAGGATTCAAGGTAAAGGAGCCAGAAAATTTGCACTACTTTCTGAAGTCATGTTAAAATATATTGATTATTGAACTAAGAATTGCAAATATGTGGCAGCACCTTTGGGGATATCTATGACGAAGACCATTTCATATCTAGCCTCGAAGGATATGTGAAAGTTGTGAAACATGTCCCGGATGAGGTTATGTCCCGTTTTGATTACAACCTTACAAGTATCCCTACTATTCGCGTTCAAGCTTGGGCTACGGTGAAGTATTATAATGGGGAAGTCTATCCAGTGTTAAAGGAACATGGGTAGGTTTACTTTTACTTTTGAATCTGTTACATGACTTAACTCTTTTTGTATCTTAAGGGGGTTGTTTATTCAACTCAGGGTTATACGGATTTCTCCTTTCGCAAATAGATTGGCGATGAGTGTTCCACCATATATCCAACTTTTAAGGTGCACAGCTAATTACAAAGCATTGATGTTTTCTTCACCAATATCAACACTAGCTGCAAAGTTAGTTGGTCGGATGGTTGAGAAAAGCTCAGAGACCGGGGGAAAGTATGTCGCAGTCCACCTTCGATTTGAGGAGGTAATCTTCTCTTGGTTTGCCTCAATATTAGTTTTGTTTAATATGTATATTTTTTAAATAAACCTTCGTTTTTAGGACATGGTGGCGTTCTCATGTTGTCTCTATGAAGGAGGAAGAGCTGAGAAATCTGAAATGGATGTTATTCGGCAGAATAGTTGGAAAGGAAAATTCAAAGGAAGAGATCGTGTCATTAGGCCTGACCTTAACCGTGTTACTGGAAAATGTCCCCTTACCCCATTAGAGGTAAATACTATTTCAGTTTTAGTTTTAGAGGCATCTTCAAGTATTATTTGTTGAGCTTTCAATTGCTGTTTTTCACGTCAGCATAGGTTGGTCTGATGCTCCGTGGTATGGGATTCGATAACAACACTTCCATATATTTGGCCTCGGGAAGAATCTATCAACCCGAGAAACATTTGGCTCCTCTACAGGAAATGTTTCCTTGTCTCTACACAAAAGAGTCTCTTGCAACTCCGGAGGAGCTTGCCCCTTTTGAGGTTTTACTTTAAAGTCATCATTCTAAGCAGTTATGTTGTCGTCGACATGTAAAGTCTGATCTTGTCTTCTTTCTCCGGTTATTTAGGGATATTCTTCCAGATTGGCTGCTCTGGACTACACGGTTAGCTTGTTAAGTGAAGTCTTTGTGACAACTCAAGGAGGAAATTTTCCTCATTTTTTGATGGGCCATCGGAGATTCCTCTTCGGTGGACATGCAAAAACTATCATACCCGACAAGCCAAAACTCGTTCTCCTTCTTCAGGACATGGAAATGAGGTACTACTATAATCTTCCTAGCGAATGTGTATGTATAGGCAATTAGGCATAGATGCCCGAAGAAATTTAGGTTCTTGTCTTTGAGCTTTGATAAAGAAAGAATCAAGAAAATGAATTTGGCATCTTTCAAATGTCCCATGAGACTTACTATTGACCTGTTTCTTACATAAATTAAGAGTTTGTACAAATACTTCATCTGAATCTTCAACAGGTGGGAAGTTTTCAAGAAGGAGATGAAACAGATGCTAGGGGAAAGCGATCGAAAGGGAGTGATGGTACCTAGAGTTCGAAAGATCAACCGGAAAACTTCCATTTACACATACCCTTTACCCGAATGTGAATGTATCTTTCATCTGTCTTCCAATTTTTCGACTACCGGAAACATCCAGAATCTTGGAGCTCTTCATCCAACTTCCAACCTCATGATGTCTGAAAGAATGTAGTCCTAAAGTCTTTTTGACACTTGCACTGTAGCTTTGAGCCAGGTCCTGAACATTGTTTTGCTCTTGTTGAAACCAAGCAAATCAGATATGGTCCATATGGAGGAGATTTTATGAGGAAAGCTTGGCGTTCACATGTATACACAAAAAGCGTAAGAACTGTTCAGAATTGAAGGTGTGTTATGGTCTTGTAGGAGCTAGGACAATCACAAAAACAAGGGTGTGATATTCTGTACTTAATGTTTTATCTTTTTGCTCATTACTTACGTTGTATCCCTCAATTGTTCAAGTGTATAGAAATTTAATTTGCTATTTTGAAAATATTTGTCTTAATTAGTTGTAAACAATAACTGCCATATCATATTGTCTAGTAGCTATATAAACTGATATTCTAGAAAAAAAAATCGATAAATTCAATTGGTGTTTCTGTTCGGATAGCATTACTAATTTTGCATTAGACACCATGCCGTTTTTCTTCTATATAGTTCAGTTTTTGTTTGCAAGGGTTTTGTATAAACAAGACCAGACGAGGATTAGGCCTAAACTGGATCTCTCTAAAAGTATGATAACTGGACCTTTGTGCATATATATTTACCAAACTGAAACACAAATTGCATTAGAATTTCGAAATACTATATGTAACTGTGTTTATTCATCCATCAGGTAAAGAGTATATATACAACATAAAGGCCTTAACGAAGTAGGGATATATGTATGTACGATATAATATAAAATCCCATCGAAATATGAAAGTACCCGTACCACTTTATCTCATTACTACCTTCTCAAGTAGGTAATGAACTATCTTAAATGCTCAACTTGAACAACAAGTTTTCAATTTTTGGTGTTTGCAAAGCTTTATTTAGTTGAGCACCAGGTTTTTCCTTCGTCGAGATGTGTTATGTAAAGATGAAGCTTGTCTTGAACTGCATCGTGTACTGTATAACAATCATTTTCAATGTTGTATGTTCATTACTGGAAAACAAGGTTTTTGGCTATATGAATGAAAGATTAGCTATAAAAAGGCGCATTGAACGATTGATATTCTGCTTCAGCCGAAGACCAGTATACTGTAAATTGATTCTTTGTCTTCTGAAAAACATGAGAATCACCAAGTAGAATAACATATGCCATAAGAGAACGTCAGGTAATCAGACACGCAAACAAGTCTTAGTCGTAATAAGCTATTAGTTGTGGATTACAAGCAGATTTCAACGTAATACTTTGGTCGGGAGTCCCTTTTAAGTAACATACCACTCATAAGTGTGGGAACCAAAATTCGCACTGTCGATTTCCATGAAATCAGGAAAGTCAGGAAACCCTAACTTTTCCAGAGGATCCGGATTATCTTCGTAAACACAAGAATACGAAAAAGACAAAAATAACAGAATATCGATGGTAAGTTGCACGATGCGTTTTATTAATTAACGAGAAAAAAGCTTATGAGATTTCACCGAAAAAGATGAATAAAGAACTGTTAACAAAGAGAATCGTAGAGCAGAAGCGAAAAAACCTTTCAAGTATGACCTTGTTAGTCTAGCCACCTAAGTTCTAAGTTTTTCTAAGCTAACAAGAATTCTCTAAGTCTCCATCTTAGGATCCCGACGCTTCTTTCTTTAGTTTCCCTTATATATGACTTCTAGGTCGGTCGTCCTTTCCTTTTCTGCCCCTAGGTCGAGTTTATCGCTTTGGTCGTCTATTTTCTCGATCTTCCTGTTTATCCATGGAAACTTGACATTTATCTTTTTCTGCAAATAATGGATAGACCATCATAGTGACCTTGGGCTCAATTTCGTCCGAAATCTTAAGTGGGGCTCTTAGCCGCGTTTTAGGCCGTTTCGGGCCGTTTTTTACTTTAAGCGTTTTTACGATTTCTCCGAGAGAAATCCTTTGGTACGATGTTAGTTTCACAAGTAATTCTATTTATCGTATAGTTTAGGAAATTTTGGTGTTAAGTCAACCTTTACTGTTTTATACGAACAATTCGAGTTCATACGAGAAAACAGGTCTTTGCAGTTTTTATCGTAAAGTTCCAACGGTAACTCCAATCGAGACAAAACAAGTGTGATCGAAGTTCAAAGAGGCACTCGCTGGATAGGGCTGATCCAGATTGGATTATCCAACTCGCCTGATGGAGAGTTGGATGCGGTGCATCAAGCTCGGCATCGGGCGAGTCAGATTGGTTGATCAATTTGGCAATGTTCGTATTTCTGACGTGGCTGTCGTTCTGGGGTTTCCTTATTATGACATTTCTTGAAATTATTTAGGTAAGTTTTTTTCCTTAAGAGATGTTATCCTAGACTTTGATTTTGAGATTACAATTTTCGACCCCAACAGTTAGCCCCCAACTTCTAAGCTTCGGGCGCGATTCTTGCGAGCGAGTGATGTTGTTAATTAGAATCTACGACTAGGAACGACTTTCCCCAAAAGAATTTTGTCTATTATATTAATGCAGAGAGGTATCTCGCCCTTACTGTCTTATAAGTATTGGACTCCAATCCTTCATTCACTTCACACTTTCTCAATTTTCTAAGTTTTTCTCTGACTTCTCTCTTAAAAACTTCCCTCTGCAAAGATGTCTTCTTCCCGTAGCGGCCAGAAGAGTTGTGATGTTGAGATGCGCAAGGCCCTCATGCGAGCACGTCCGACTCTCCTGTCCCCGCAGACATTCCAGCTCATATTGCAGATTCCTCTCTTTTCAGGATGAGATGGATCGCGATGACGCCGAGGGAGTGGTCGGTCCAACGCATGATGTCCCACCAAATCTCCCTGCTCCGGCCAATACCTTGGCCTCCCTAGTCGAGTAACCGCCCTTGAACCACACCACTTCTGATGGAGGGGTGAGATTACGGCTTTACCTGTCTCTGAGGCCGTAGCCCAACCGTCGGGTTTGTCTACGACTCCGATTCATGTCGCCGTATCCGACATGGCTCCTGAGTCGAAGCCTCCTCCACCTGCCAAGAGAGATATCGTTTTGGGACTGCATACTCCTAGCGCCAATCCGACTACTTCTTCGAGGAGTCGCAAAATACCATGCGCTAATATCGATGCAACTAAGAAGAGGAGATGCACCAAGGGCGCGTCGAGGCTGGTCCTTTGTCAGCAGGAGTGTCCAGTTCAGGTCTGATGCCACAACATCATGCCCAGGTTTGCTTCAAGAATGTTTCTTTGTGAGTATGTTGGTCGTTTTCTAATTGCGTTCTTATTTTCTCAGTTTGTGTCTTTGATCGATGGGATGATCAATGACTGCGGATCAGAGGTCGAATGTCTTAGAAAAGAGTTAGCGGAGTCGCAGGATAAGTCATCGCAGCTCGAGGCAAGTTTAAAATTTATCGAGGAATCTCATTCTCCTGAAATATCTCAGTTTTAGGTTTGGACTGGTGAGATTGAGCGAGGTCTTCTGAAGACTGCGAGTTCTTTTCGTAAGGCTAAACAGGCCACAAAGACTAAGGCATTGTAAGTGCGTTGACTTCAGCGACAGCTTTAGAGCGAAGAAGGGTTGACGAGTTTCAGGATTGAAAAGGTTAATGCTGCTCTTCATACCGAGTTTCAGGCTCATTTTGCAAGGATCTCCAATTCCCTAGACTCCCTGGTGATGGTTCGTAATCAAGACCTGGCTCTGGCATCCGTCAAAGGGGGGGGATGGACGAGATTCGGTTATTTCAGGGCGAAGTACCCCCATCTCCATGGGCCGAGGAGGCTAGGTTCTCCGTTCGTAAAGATGAGCTAGTGGATGTGGAGGGTGACTTCGATCTGATCCTTGCTGGCCCGAAGTCCAAATGTACCCTTCCATCGTGCTCAGATGACCCGTAGGCAAGATCTCGTGGTCGAAAAAAGTGAAGGCAGCGCGGCCACGAATTTGGATGAGGCGATGGGGGAAGATGAGGTCACGTGTTTGGAGGATGAGTGAGTCTCGTTCGAGAATTTTGTCAATTTTTTTTATGTTATGGTTTATGTTTGTTCCGGCCATGTGTGGTTGTATTTTCATTTCGGGACTGGCCAAGCAGCTTTAAATGAATTTCATTTTACGTTTTAAGAGTGTATGAGTATTTTTGGGAGTGTAGACGGAGACTACGAGTTGTCAAATCATATCTGACCCCTGCGTGAATTGCTATATTCGTGGTTTGTTTGAGGGTTTTTCACAAAACTTGACTTTGCGAGATTTCTGAGGACGTCCATATATAACACGAAAGTATATATTTTGGGATCTCCAATCGATGAATAATCGGCTTTCGTATTACATGCAGCGATTTAACCTGATTCCGTACTGATTTAAAGTCAATGATATGTTCTCTGCTTATATGACTTGTCTGGTAGGAATCGAGCATCTTTCCAAGACAATTTTTAATTAGTATGAAAGTACTGACCAAAATTTTGGATTTCTTTTTATAGCGCCACTATCCTTGTGAAGGATGTGTGAGAGCTATCTCTACGAGATGGATTAGTCTGTTTAGGATATTGAGAGTTTGTTGTGATCAGCAACAAACATATCGGTAAATATTACCATTTTTGAGTGTTCGCGAAGGATACATGTTTGAGAAGGTGTTTTTTAGACGAGGGTGTTGGAAAGTTTTATCGAAAACAGTTCTTCGAGCGTTAGCGACGTCTCGCTATGTCGAAGGTTGAGTTTTTCTTATGCCGCATTTTGCGATAAAATGTTTGCGGGCTCGAAGCATTGTATGAGTACAATCGCTGGTTCTTACTCTGGCTTCTTTAAGGGAGGCAAGTTATGAGGTCGAGCGGTTGACTCATAATTTTACGAAGCTTGTAAAAGCCGTATTGCGTTTTCTTATTGTTGGAAAATTTTCAAAAATATCAAGTATAAGAGCGAATATTTTGAACTTGGGAGTATATGGGTATGCGTATATGTACCCATTCCCCCCGGGGGGGGGGGGGGGGGAGACAGCTGAACTCGTCTTGCAACGAATTGCCTACGTACCCATTTTCGGGGATCAAGGCGTCTTGTAGTTCAGTTTGTTGCGGCGCGACTGTTTAGTGGTAATATATTTTGAGGTGCATCGCGTTCCAAGTTCTTGTAATTTTGACCCCTTGCATTTTAGCGATTCCGTATACTCCTGGTCGAACGACCTTTATGAATTTATAAGGTCCTTCCCAGTTTGTTCCAAGTTTTCCCATGTTTAGTTCAGCGGTGTTTTGGAAAAAATGCGTAGAACTAGATCGCGTTCGCTGAACCTGCGATTTTGAATGTTTGAGCTGTAGTATTTCGCGGCAGTTTGTTGGTAATTTTGGATTCGTATGAACGCTTGATCCCGGCGCTTGTTGATGATGTCGAGATCGTCAAGTAGCATCGAGCGGTTAAGGTTTTCCCGTTCGGGAAGCAGCCCGCTTCGTACCATGCAGAATTCGACTTTGGATGGGATCATGCATTCTGTCCCATAGACAAGGGCAAAATGAGTTTCTCCCGTTGCCCTTCTTGGTGTGGTTCAATTGGACTAAAGGACTCCTTCGAGTTCCACCGCCCAACGACCTTTTTTGGCGTCAAAACATTTTCTTGAGGCCATCTAGGGCACTTTTGTTGATGGTTTCGGCTTGGTCGTCTCCCTGTGGATATCTGGGAGTCGATTTGCTCAATCGTATTTTCCATTTTTTTGAAAAATGCCTCAAATCTAGTCAAAATAAACTGAGATCCGTTGTCTGTTATGATCTCGGAACTCCATGCCTGCAGATGATATTTTTCCAGACAGAGCTTTTGACTTGAGAGTCTTTAATGCTTGCGTATGATTCTACTTCCACCCATTTTGAGAAATAGTCTGTTATGACTAGCAAAAACCATTTTTGCTTCGATTTATGCAAGGGATCGACGATGTCAATGAACAGATATGGCGACGAAATGGAAGAGGGGACATCCGCGAGCTGGCGGATTGTTGGTGCATATCTCCGGCATTTCTCGCATCTTCGCGCGAATTTCTTGCAATCTTCAACCATTGTTGGCCAACAATGACCGTGGTGTTTTATCTTAATTGCGAGGGATATTCCTCTGAACTGATTTCCGCAAGATCCGGAGTGGACTTCTTCCAAGACCTTTCGAGCTTGTTTGCTTCTACACATTTCATGAGTGGTCCTGAGAGTATCCATCTGTAGACCTCTACGTACATTAAGACGTATCGTTCGGCCTTGGTTTTGGTTTTCCGGGCTGCCCATTTTTCTGTAGGAAGTGTTCTGTCGGTCATGTAGGCTCCGATTGTTTCCAACCATGGTTTGTCGCAGCCGTATTTGGATTGTTCTATGTTCTCTTCAGGTTGGTCGTAGATTTTGTTGATGTCGTCATCCTTGCGATTGATTAAGTTTACGATGATTGGTGGTCCGGTGCTTGGGTGTTCAAAGAATTCGATGGGCATTACTCGTCTAAGTCATGGATCAGAGCTTGATGTCAGGGCTGCCAAAGCATCGGCCGGCGCATTTTATGCGCATGGGATCAGAGTGAGTGCGAATTGGTCGAACTCATGGGCAAGATCTCAGACGAGTTTCAGGTACGAGTCCATTCTTTCCTCCCTAACTTCGTACTCACCGCTGACCTGGTTCGTGACAATTTGGGAATCGCAGTAGGTGTGGACATTGCGTATTTTAAGCTTGAGAGCTAATCGTAATCCGAAAATAAGTGCTTCGTATTCAGCTTCATTGTTTGAAGCGTGAAAGACCAACCAAAGGGATTGTTCAACACTTCTCCGGTTGGTGAAGTTAGCCAAATTTTGATTCCTTATCCTTGTTTGGATGAGGATCCATCGACGTGGATATCCCAGGTCGAATTTGGATCTTAGTTTAATGCACCCTCCATTGGATGTTCAACTAATAAATCAGCAAGCACTTGTGACTTGGTTCTCGTTCGATACTCAATGTCATATTCGCTTAGTTCGACTGCCCATTTTGCTAATCTTCCTGATTGACTGGGGCTATGTAGAAACATTCGGAGCGGGAACATGGTGAGGATTACGATTGCGTGTGACTGGAGATATGTTCTCAATTTCCGGGCTACCATTACTACTACAAGTGCTAAATTTTCCATTAGCGGGTATTGTGTTTTTGGCGTCTAAAAAAGTTTTACTTACGTAAAAAATTGGTTTCTGCTCTCCGCGTTCTTCTTTGATGAAGACGCCACTTACGGCTGTCGCTGATACCGCGATATACAAGAATAATTTTTCTCCTTCCACTTGTTTGGCGAGAACTGGAGGAGTGGTCAAGTAATGTTTTAACTGTTTGAAAACTTTCTCGCATTCTTCGGAATACTCGAATTTTTTGTTTCCTTTCAAAGTGTCGTAAAAGGGGAGACACTTATCAATTGATCGGGATATGAAACGGCTGAGTGCTGCGACTCTTCCTGTTAAGCTCTGCACTTCTCGTTTCATTCTCGGAGAGGCCATTTCGATCAATGCGTTGATTTTTTTTGGATTCGCTTCGATCCCACGATATGTCACGAGATATCCAAGGACTTCCTAGAATGCGACAACAAATCTCCATTTTGCAGGGTTTAGCTTCATGTTATGCATGTTCGATCTCTCAAAGCATTCCTGTAAGTGGATGACATAGTCTTTTTCTTCGAGAGATTTAACGAGCATGTCGTCAATGTAAACCTCCATAGTTTTCCAAGTTGCTCGGAAAACATAAGGTTAACGAGTCGTTGATAGGTGGCTCCGGTGGTTTTCATACCTATCGACATTACCTTATAGAAATGTGTGCCGCGTTCTGTGATGAACGCAGTTTTCTCGCGATTGTCTGGATTCATCATGATCTGATTAAAACCTGAAAAGGCATCCCTGAAAGACAAGATCTTATTTCCCGGAGTTGCGTCTACCAGATGATCGATGTGTGGCAATTGAAAGCTGTCCTTAGGACAAGATTTATTGAGGTCGGCAAAATTGACGCAGACTCGCCATTTTCCGTTTTTTATTTTTAACGGGGCTAGCGAGCCAGTATGGGTATCTAACTTTCGTTATTGAGCCCACCTTGAGGATTTCTCAAGTTCCTCGTTGACTGTACTGGGCCGTTCGGGTCCCAACTTCGTCTTCTTTGTTTGAAGGGTTTAAAAGTCAGATCGACGTTGACTTCATGACATGTTACGTTGATGTCAATCCCTGGCATGTGTTTTTCGGCCCAGGAGAATGTGTGAAGGGTATTTTTCAAGCAGGAAAAGAGCTCTGTTTTAAGAGGCTCACAGTGGTTAGCACCGATTCGACACAACGTTCCAGGAATGACTCGTCGAAGCATACCGAGACAACATGCTCACATGCCGGTTCGGGTTTTCCTTCCAGATCTTCTGACCTTTAGTAATTGCCAGAAGATTTCTGTTTCATCTTGTTGGGGGCATCGTCGACGAAAGACAATTTCTTTTTCTTGCTGGGAGAAGCTTTTGTTAACAATTTTTTTTTTGTTTTAACTCCGCAGCGAAACAGACTTGCTATACCTTCCAATCTCCCAGATTTTTTTGATTCCGTGAGGAGTTGGAAACTTAAGGCACAGGTGGTAAGTCATGGAACTGCTTGCATCGAGTTCATCCATGTTGTTCCCACGATCACGTTGTACGATGTGGTTCGATCGATGACTTGAAACTCCATTACTTTTGTTATGCTCCCGGCCACAACCATGAGGTTAATTGTCCCAAGAGTCATAGTAGCTTCCCCTGAGAGTCCGACTAGCGGGCTTGTGTTTTCCGCGATTTTGGATAGGTGGATTTCCATTCTCTCAAGAGTGTTTTTGAAAATGATATCAGCCGAGCTTCCAGTGTCGACTAATATCCTTGCCACATTGATATTTTAGATCACCAACTCGATGACAAGGAGATCGTTGCAAGGATTGGCCTGATCGGCTGTTGCTCTTTCCTTGAAGGAGATGACGTCATTGCCTGTTAGGTTTGACATACCGTTTCTTAGTCGTTCAGTGATCTTTGAGTTAGAGAATCCGACCCCCCTCCTTCTAACGCCAAATTTTGGGAACCAAAATTCGCACAGTCCATTTCGTGAAATAAGGAAAGTCAAGAAACTCTAATTTTCCCAAAGGATCCGGATTATCTGCTTAAACACACAAATACGAAAAAAGACGAAAACAACAATATATCAATGGTAAGTTGCACAGATGCATTTTATTGATTAACGAGAACATAGCTTACAAGATTTCACCGAAAAGAAGATGAATAGAAAAATGTTAACAAAGATAATTGTAGAGAAGAAGCGGAAAAACGTTCTAAGTATGACCTTGCTAGTCTAGCCACCTAAGTTCTAAGTTTTTCTAAGCTAACAAGAATTCTATAAGTCTCCATCTTTCGATCCCGGTGCTTCTAGCTTTAGTTTCCCATATAAATGTCTTCTAGGTCGGTCATCCTTTCCTTTTCTGCCCTGAGGTCGAGTCTATCGCTTCGCGGAAATATTCAATTTTTCCCGATCTCGTTGCAACTTTACATTTATCGCTTTTTACAAATAATGGATAGACTGTCATTGTGACACCCCCGATCTGGTCTAAGTACAAGTTGACTTGACCAGCCGTACAACAATCAAACAAGAACATGCACAGTCAATCACTAGTAACTTAAACCAAACTGAGAGGCCACAATGTGTACCTCAACGATTAACCCGAAGTTCTCGGAATAGATCCAGGTACCTTAGGCCAATCGCCTAAGTACACATATCCTATTAGGTACAACCCGAGGCTTTTCAATCCGACTGAGTAATAACAAATAGTTAGTTCGTCCGGACAAGGACTAATATCATATGGAACTCGTACTTAAAGAAACATTCTATAATACATTATATAATATTCTTTCAAAAACATCTTACAAAATATTAATGATTAACCTCGAGGGTTTTCGGTCAACAAACTTTATACATAAGATATATCAAAACTACTTTGGAGGGATAATAAAACTACCGCTGGCTAATGCTGTTCATCCCGTCCTAGAGTAAACGTCTACCGCCTACTAGTTACCTGCATCACAAATGAGTTATGAGTAACTAGTTTACTCAGTGAGTCTAATCCCGCAACCCCAACACAAATTAATATTATCCTGAGCAGTCGACACCATTTGAATGCAGTGGAAATATATTCCATAAATATTATATATATAAGACCTATCATTCCATCGATGTGAATCATATCTTAAACATCACCTCCGCAACACCCGCCATTCATTCATACGTATAGTATATATATATATACTAAACCCGGAAAACCAACAAGGCTAACCGAGCCTAGCGGGAAAAATAAATATAACCATCATCTCAATCAGATATTCCAAGATCGAACATCTAACGCTGCATGCAGTTACACGGTCTCCAGGGTGCGACCCCATCATCGTGTCTTCGTGACCTTGTTCCTTATCGCAGGACAAATTCACGGTAATGCGGGAAATTTAGGGAGAGTGAGTATACAATAAGACTTCACATGATTCATACTTATATACTTATATATTAGTATTTGAGAAAAAGTACTAAGGCTCGGGATAAACCTCAAAAAATAATTCATAATATTTCTTAAGTGTTTATTATAAGTAAAGACTTCGAAGTTTAATATAGTTCAAGAGACTTATTAATCTATCAACCATAATCATTTATTTTACTCAAGCAACACTAATTCATAACTCATCATTCATCTATCTAGACTCACCTTTGAATCCATGAGATTGGCTAAGGAAGACTAGACTCGAGCTCACTAAACATTCTCCACTTCTGGATTACTCTCGGTTCAGAACCACCACAAGCATCTGGCTGATCCGACCACTCTCATTGACCATCTGAATTAAAAACAGAACAGTTGGACATAAGGTTCATCAGGTTGGTTCCAGAAGAAAATCAACTCAGTTCATAACATTTCAGTTCAGTTCTCTCATAACAGTTTGGTTCAAGACAGGTTCAGAACAAGTTCAGTTCGGTTCAAGCTATAACAACTTAAATTGGTTTATAACAGCTCAGATCATGCTCAGTTAAGTCTGGTTCTAATCAGTTCACAAAAGCTTAGCTCGGTTCTACTCAGACCAGATCAGTTCAAGAAAATTTCAGACCAGAGGCAGCTTGGCTCATATATCATTAGTTGAGGACAAGATTACATCAGTTCGGTCTAATTTAGACATTTCACATAAGTTCATATACTGGTTCAATGAGACAGATTCAATCATGAAAAAACAAAGACTGAATCATATATGAACTTATTCAACTGACCCTGGCAGGCTAATCAATACACAGCACTTGGTTCTCAACAAACAGAACTGAAACAGGGGACTGAAGCTTAACAAAACTGATCTCATCAAACACATAAACTCTTACCGATTCAAATCAACAACCTTCTGAATTTAACTGGTACACCACTTATAGTTGAAGCCACGCCTAACCTTATCAGTACCCTATAAAGACAAGGTCGGATTCATTCAGAAAAAATCTCAAGTGCAGCCAAACCAACCGAACTGCTCACAGAATACTAATCCACACACATCTTACCGATAAAAATCAAAGGCTGAAGAACATGGTGATTCTCAACTTCAGGATGCCAAAACTTCACCTCTTATTAACACCAAAACTCAATGGTTAAAGTCAGAAAAGGGTGAGAAAGGGTCATCCAAGCTCACTTCTCTTCTCTGAATTTTCTCTGATTTATTTCATGAATTTTCTCACAGATTTTTCTCTCTTGCTTTCTCTCTTTCTCTCTGAATTTTTCTGTCTTGTTTCTGATATGAATGAGCTGGACCAGAAAGATTGCAAGAAATAAATGACATGGAAAACAGCAGGAGAACACTCAGCAATAAAGGACAAAATTTTCAGTTCATAATAAGACATGTGGTGAGATGAATCACACTTTCCCTCCCATGAAGTAAGGTCATTTCCTTCTCATGAAGAAACTCCAGCAGCTTGTGCATCTCACATGACTTTTAATGTAGCAAGCAGGCAGGAAGGTGCAAGTCACATGTCAAGTTCAGGAAGGAAGCAAGCATGCTAGAAGGTGCAAGGCATGTGACGGTTCAAGAATAATTTTATGAGTTTTGTCACTATTTTTCAGACAGTTTTGAATTAAATGTTTCTCATCCTTCGCATCTCGTCCTTTTTTCGACTATGCTCGTCAAGCTTAATAAAACTCAACTATAATAGTTAACACTCTACCAGAAATCTCAACGGGAGGCCATTCGACCACACGACAGTCTCGTCAAGACATTAATTCACCGGGTCGATTTTAATTTTAAATCTGATCGTCCAATCTCCAAACTGATCTTACTAAATTTCTCGACCAAAATTATATCTGCTCGTGAGGGTTATTACAGTCATAGTGACCCTGAGATCAATTTCATCTGAAAACGTAAGTGAGCTCTTATCCGCGTTTTAGGCTGTTTTTGACCGTTTCTTGACTTTAACCGTTTTTACCATTTCTCCGAGAGAAAGCCTTTGGTACGATGTTTGTTTCAACAGTAATTCAAATTATTCGTATAGTTTAGGGAATTTTGGTGTTAAGTCAATCTTTACCGTTTTATATGAACAATTTGAGTACATACGAGAAAACAAGTTTTTGCAGTTTTTATCTTAAAATTCCAACGATAACTCCAATGGATACGAAACAAGTGTGATCAAGGTTCAAAGAGGCACTGGCTTCACAGGGCTGATCAATATTGGATAATCCAACTCGCCTGATTTCCGGCAGTTGCGTCTACCACATGATCGATGTGTGGCAATGGAAAGCTGTCCTTAGGACAAGATTTATTGAGGTTAGTAAAATTGACGCAGACTCGCCATTTCCGTTTTTTATTTTTGACGACAACCGGGTTAGCGAGCCAGTATGAGTATCTAACTTTCGTTATTGAGCCCACCTTGAGGATTTCTCAAGTTCCTCGTTGACTGCACTGGGCCGTTCGGGTCCCAACTTCATCTTTTTTTTGAAGGGTTTGAAAGTCGATCGAGGTTGACTTCATGACATGTTACGTTGATGTCAATCCCTGGCATGTCTTTTTCGGCCCAGGCGAATGTGTGAAGGGTATTTTTCAAACAGGAAAAGAGCTCTGTTTTAAGAGGCTCACAGTGGTTCGCACCGATTTCGACACAACGTTCCAGGAATGACTCGTCGAGGCATACCGAGACAACATGCTCACATGACTGTTTGAGTTTTCCTTCCAGACCTTCGACCTTTAGTATTTGCCAGAAGATTTCTGTTTCATCTTGTTTGGGGGGTCGTCGACGAAAAACAATTTCTTTTTCTTGTTGGGAGAAGCTTTTGTTGACAATTTTTTTTGTTTTAACTCTGCAGCGAAGCAGACTTGATATACCTTCCAATCTCCCAGATTTATTTCGATTCCGTGAAGAGCTGGAAACTTAAAGCACAGGTGGTAAGTCATGGAACTGCTTGCATCGAGTTCATCAATGGAGTTCCCACAATCACGTTGTACAATGTGGGTCGATCGATGACTTGAAACTCCATTACTTTTGTTATGCTCCCGGCCATAACCATGAAGTTAATTGTCCCAATAGTCATAGTAGCTTCCCCTAAGAGTCCAACTAGCAGGCTTGGGTTTTACGCGATTTTGGATATGTTGATTTCCATTCTCTCGAGAGTGTTTTTGAAAATGATATCAGCCGAGCTTCCAGTGTCGACTAATATCCTTGCGACATCGATATTCTAGATCGCCAACTCGATCAAAAGGAGATCGTTGCGAGGTTTGGCATGATTGGCTGTTGCACTTTCCTTGAAGGGGATGACGACATTGCCTGTTAGGTTAGACATATCGTTTCTTATTCGTTTGGTGATCTTCGAGTTAGAGAATCCGACCCCCCTCCTTCTACCGCCAAACTGTGGGAACCAAAATTCGCACAGTCCATTTCCGTGAAATAAGGAAAGTAAGGAAACTCTAATTTTCCCAAAGGATTCAGATATTCTGCCTAAACACACAAATACGAAAAAGACGAAAACAATAGTATATCGATGGTAAGTTGCACGGATGCGTTTTATTGATTAACGAGAACATAGCTTACAAGATTTCACCGGAAATAAGATGAATAGAAAAATGTTAACAAAGATAATTGTTGAGCATAAGCGGAAAAACGTTCTAAGTATGACCTTGCTAGTTTAGCCACCTAAGTTCTAAGTTTTTCTAAGCTAACAAGAATTGTATAAGTCTCCATCATCCGATCCCGTTGCTTCTTGCTTTAGTTTCCCATATAAATGTCTTCTAGGTCGGTAGTCCTTTCATTTTTTGCCCTGAGGTCGAGTCTATCGCTTCGCGGAAATGTTCCATTTTCCCAATCTCGTTGCAACTTGACATTTATCGCTTTTTACGAATAATGGATAGACCGCCATAGTGACCCTGAGATCAATTTCATCTGAAATTGTAAGTGAGCTCTTAGCCGCGTTTTAGGCTGTTTCGGGCCGTTTCTTGACTTTAAACGTTTTTACCATTACTCCGAGAGAAAGCCTTTGGTACAATGTTAGTTTCACAAGTAATTCAAATTATTCATATTGTTTAGGGAATTTTGATGTTATGTCAACCGTTACCGTTTTATATGAACAATTCGACATCATACGAGAAAACAAGTCTTTGCAGTTTTTATCGTAAAATTCCAACGATAACTCCAATGGATACGAAACAAGTGTGATCGAGGTTCAAAGAGGCACTGGCTGAACAGGGCTGATCAAGATCGGATGATCCAACTCGCCTGATTTCCGGCAGTTGCGTCTACCAGATGATCGATTTGTGGCAATGGAAAGCTGTCCATAGGACAAGATTTATTGAGGTCGCTGAAATTCACGCAGACTCGCCATTTTCCGTTTTTTATTTTTGACGACAACGGGGTTAGCGAGCCAGTATGGGTATCTAACTTTCGTTATTGAGCCCACCTTGAGGATTTCTAAAGTTCCTCGTTGACTGCACTGGGACGTTTGGGTCCCAACTTCTTCTTCTTTTTTTGAAGGGTTTGAAGGTCGGATTGACGTTGATTTCATGACATGTTACGTTGATGTCAATCCCTGGCATGTCTTTTTTGGCCCAGGCGAATGTGTGAAGGGTATTATTCAAGCAGGCAAAGAGCTCTGTTTTAAGAGGCTCACAGTGGTTAGCACCGATTTCGACACAACGTTCCAGGATTGACTCGCCGAGGCATACCGAGACAACATGCTCACATGTCGGTTCGTTTTTACCTTTCAGAGCTTCGACCTTTAGTAATTTCCAGAAGATTTCTGTTTCATCTTGTTTGGGGCGTCGCCGACGAAAGATTATTTCTTTTTCTTGCTGGGAGAAGCTTTTGTTGACAATTTTTTTTGTCAGATTTTTTTCGATTCTGTGAGGAGCTGGAAACTTAAGGCACAAGTGGTAAGTCATGGAACTGCTTGCATCGAGTTCATCCATGGAGTTCCCACGATCACATTGTACGATGTGGGTCGATCGATGACTTGAAACTCCATTACTTTTGTTATGCTCCCGGCCATAACCATGAGGTTAATTGTCCCAAGAGTCATAGTAGCTTCCCCTGAGAGTCCGACTAGCGGGCTTGGTTTTCCGTGATTTTGGATAGGTTGATTTCCATTCTCTCGAGAGTGTTTTTGAAAATGATATCAGCCGAGCTTCCAGTGTCGACTAATATCCTGGGGACATCGATATTCTAGATCGCCAACTCGATGACAAGGAGATCGTTGCGAGGTTTGGCCTGATCGGTTGTTTCTCTTTCCTTGAAGGGGATGACGTCACTGCCTGTTAGGTTAGACATATCGTTTCTTAGTCGTTCGGTGATCTTTGAGTTAGAGAATCCAACCCCCCTCCTTCCAATGCGAAACTGTGGGAACCAAAATTCACACAGTCCATTTCCATGAAATAAGGAAAGTCAGGAAACTCTAATTTTCCCAAAGGATTCAGATATTCTGCCTAAACACACATATACGAAAAAGACGAAAACAACAGTATATCGATGGTAAGCTGCACGGATGCGTTTTATTGATTAACGAGAACATAGGTTACAAGATTTCACCAAAAAGAAGATGAATAGAAAGATGTTAACAAAGATAATTGTTGAGCAGAAGCGGAAAAACGTTCTAAGTATGACCTTGCTAGTCTAGCCACCTAAGTTCTGAGTTTTTCTAAGCTAACAAGAATTCTATAAATTTCCATCTTCCGATCCCGGTGCTTCTTGCTTTAGTTTCCCATATAAATGTATTCTATGTCGGTCGTCCTTTCCATTTCTGCTCTGAGGTCGAGTCTATCGCTTCGCGGAAATATTCTATTTTTCCCGATCTCGTTGCAACTTGACATTTATCTCTTTTTACGAATAATGGATAGACTGTCATAGTGACCTTGAGATCAATTTCATCTGAAATCGTAAGTGAGCTCTTAGCCGCGTTTTAGGCTGTTTCGGGCCGTTTCTTGACTTTAAGCATTTTTACCATTTCTCCGAGAGAAAGCCTGTGGTACGATGTTAGTTTCACAAGTAATTCAAATTATTCGTATAGTTTAGGGAATTTTGGTGTTAAGTTAACCGTTACCATTTTATATGAACAATTCGAGTTCATACGAGAAAACAAGTCTTTGCTGTTTTTATCATAAAATTCCAACGATAACTCCAATGGATAAGAAACAAGTGTGATCGAGGTTTAAAGAGGCACTGGCTGCACAGGGCTGATCAAGATTGGATGATCCAACTCGCCTGATTTCGAGTTGGATATGGTTCATCCAACTCGCCATCAGGCGAGTTGGGCGAGTTGGATTGGTCGATGTAACTCGCCTGATGGCTAGTTGGATGTGGTTCATACAACTCGTCATTATGGGAGTTGGACTGATCGATCCAACTCACCTGATGGCGAGTCGGATTGGATGATCTAACTTGGCAGTCTTCGTATTTCTGACGCGACCATCGTTATGGGGTTTTTTTTCTTAGTACCTTTCCTGAAATTATTTCGAGAATTTTTTTTCCTTAAGAGATGTGATCCTAGACGTTGCTTTCGAGATTATCGTTTTCAATCCCAACAATAAGGAAGCTAACTAGTGATATCCGTGTGACTTTTGCATAAATTGTAATAGAATATGGACAATATAATTGAGCTCAAGACAAGTGAAAGTGAGAGATATAAGTCTTCCAATCAAGAAACGATATTAGCTTGGATAATTAAGCGGAACACCATCACCTAGAGCGAGCTTGTGATTAAGCTCAGTTGGCACGAGTAATGGTTTTGCACCAAGTAATTTATTTTGAGAATTTTTCTTATTTTCTTGTACCTATAAAGTGAAACCATGGGTCATACTAATTAAATTATTATTTTTTGTATTTTAATGAAACAGATTACCCTAAATGTTTTATGCCATCAAATGAAACTGTTTTTTTTTTTAATTTTTAATCTAAATAAAGCAGTAAACGAATTGGCAGGTGAAAAAGAGTTTGAATCAGATAAAGAACACAAATAAGAACCGTGTACTGTGCATTGGAAATCGGATTGCACGTTTATGGATAGAAGGAGATTCGAACTGGGAAATGGTTCTTTTTACCAGCAGTGTAAAAGGAATGGCCTTGAATCACCACTGTAAAAGAAGGATATCTTGTCAAGCGCAATGGATTAATTGTGGATGTTCGCGCGGGAAAGGTTATGCTAGGACGTGTGTACACACTTTGAATTGAGAAACAAAGATTCCTTCCACTCGATGTGGGATATCCAAGCGAAGAAAATACTTTAACTTACCCAAGTCTGTCATCTTGAAAACTATGCAAATAGTAATTGAATCTTTGTATAGTCAAGATACTTTTCCTTGTAGTGATAAATTCATTGATGTATACTGATATATGTAGATGACACATGAAAAATAGAAGATGTCATAGCTTTGAGTAAAGCCAAACACCAAGAAAGCTTTGCTTAGTTTTGAGAACCAACATTTAGGCGCATGTTTAAAAACGTAAAGAGATTTTTGAAGCCGACACAATTTAGAAGAATTGTATGCCTTAAATAGTGAAGGTAACTGCATATATATATTTCTTCCTCTAGATCACCAGAATTTAATATGTCAGATTGCAACAAGGAAACAAATAGTGGATGCTAGAAAGAAATAATCCAGAAGCAAGAACCTTAGGGTTAGAGCAAGACGCCGATCTACTGGTTCTGGTTTCCAGCTTCCGGCTTCCAGCTTCAAGCCTCCAGGTTCCGGCTTCCATGTCAAGTGATTTCTGCTGCCTAACGATAACATAAATCTTCCTTAAAGCTAAGGTAACCAGATTAGACAAGAACGAATCTTCCTAAATCTAAGAGAAAGAGGAAATATTCTAATAAATATGACCATCCATAAGAATATTGGAAATATTCTATTATCTAAAGATATAATGAATATTTCCAAATTCTAAGAGAGGGACACAACTTCTATTATATATATCAGGTTACTAGACCTAAAAAGGAGAGGTCAATACGTCCATCTACTGAAGGCATTAATTCAACAGCCGCCAAGGCAAAAAATAACCTAGAAGACCATATTCATCGACATTCCTATGATATGCTGATCTCTGTGATTGCTCTCAACCGGACCAAGATATATGCTCACTGAAGCACATCTACAACTCTACCCAATGTCTAAAACCACAATATCCTTCCCACCAGCAGGAACGCTCAAAGCTCACTGCAGCATACCTATAATCCATGCTCACTAGGTGAATATCGACACACCATGCTCATTGAAGCATATCGACTAGTCTACCATCTGGTCTACCCATGCGCCCTCTAGACCAAATGCTTCCTATCAACTACAGATCCAAACGCTCACAAGGCCACGTGCAACAAGGCTATGCGCCCATTTATGCTATGCGCCTACCTAGCCTACGCGCCTCCAAATATATGAACTGCGAATGGCTTGATTCCCCACTGAAGGATAACGTATGCAATCCCCACATAAGGATGCAACTATAAATCCAAAGATCTTCCATGGTGATATGGCTCAGAGCCCAGAAGACACCTTTGGAAGCTGGAATCATCAACCGAAGAAGGGCTACTATGCGGTCTTCATTACAAAAAGGAAGTTTTCCAATCCATCTACCTTTCGGATATCAAGATATAATGACATTTACTGTCCCACACTACAATGGTAGTAATCTAATGGAAGGATCTCCCGGTTTATCAACAACTAAAGCAAGAGAAAGCACCACGACATCTTGTCTCCTTCTTTCTATCATTCCGTAGAGCTGAGCATGAATCACTTGTACACAAAAATACCCTAACAATGGACATCTTAGCAACATGAACAAATGTATCATTATAGTCACTACATTCTTTTGCGATTCCCAAGGGAAACAAAATGAGCCTTATAACATTCTACAAACCCACCCAAAGTAAATTTGATAGTGTATATTGATATAACCTATTTATTACCAGTTTCAGGCCATGTTATAGGCTCTATTATGTATGTCTAGACTATGTTTTAAGGTCTTTACAGGTTCATGTGCTCTTTGGAGATATATGGAGATACTTGGAGCTTTTGGAGCATTTAGAGGAGAATAATCCGTAGCTGATCATTGTGAGAGTCGAAGTACAAGACTGTCGTCGATCGATGACACTATCTTGACATCGACCGATGTTACATGACTAAGATCGATCAATGTTGCTCATCTGACATCGATCGATGACAAATTCACAAACAGCCGATTTCAAACACAAGCTAGAGACATGACACAAGATTACAAAATTACCCCTGTACGAGTTTTGACCTAGACTTTAGAGTTTTATATTTATACTTTTGGAGCATTTAGAGGAGAATAATCCGTAGCTGATAATTGTGAGAGTCGAAGTACAAGACTGTCGTCGATCGATGACACTATCTCGACATCGACCGATGTTACATGACCAAGATCGATCGATGGTGCTCATTTGACATCGATCGATGAAAAATTCGTAGACAGCCGATTTCAAGCACAAGTTAGAGACATGACACCAGATTACATGATTACCCCTGTACGAATTTTGACCTAGACTTTAGGGTTTTATATTTATACTTTATGTATTGCACCAAAAAGGGTGTGCTGTGTGTGGTGTGCTGGTGCCTAGGTTTGTGGCAAACTGTGTGTGTGCACCAGCACTCCATCATAGTTTTAGAATTTATTTAGGGAGAAGATTCATAACTCCTTAAGGAGATTTGTATTTGAACCCCAATATTTTATCTACGCATTATATTCAGATTATTATTCTTACTTTGATTATGTCTGAGTAGTTACCTGTTAGATTTAGGGTTGAATGATAGCAATCATGGATTAGCCCTAAAGTAGGATTGCTAGTTAAGTTAATATCTATCAATTGAGTTGTGCTTAATGTATGATTTCTAGAGTAGCTAACTAGGATCTCGAAAGTAGGACATAGACGACTACGTGAGTAGGTTCTGTGCCAGAATAGACTCCATTGAACTAGGTTGTTAGGCACATGCGAGAGATGGTCTACTTAGCTTGGTGAACATATCAAATCTCGTTCACATTTTCTTCTGATTTCACTGTCCATCGACATAAGGCCTTAACCGTCGATTGATGGTCTTTCCTTTTACTCGCATACGAGAGTTGGAGTTAAAAGGGTCAGAATAATTAATATTTGAATTATAGAATATTACATATCTGTGCATCTTATCCCCTATAATTCATGAAGCTTGAAACCCTAGATCTAACATATTTACATTTACATCTAGTTAGATTATTAGCATACTTCCATATTTACATTACTAGCATATTTGCATATTGCATCTACACCTTATGATAAGGAATATTTCCTTAAACCAATTACTTGTTACCAATATATATATATATATATATATATATATATATATATATATATATATATATATATATATATATATATATATAATGACATAGCTTAGTCTTTAGAAATAAGAAATCTATTGTATGCCATCGTTCTCTGTGGATTCGATCCCTAAGTACCACACCTGAACTCTCTTGGAAAGAGTATTGTTTTGTGTGTTAGGTTTAAGGATTAATTTGATAGTTAACTGTTTAGGATATTTATACCCTGCTAGAACAATAAAAACACACCATTGTCAAATTTGGCGCCGTTTCCGCGGAACATTGATTGCCATTTGATTTAATTTCTAGGGTTTAGTCTAGGTTTGTTGTTACTTTCAAGCTACTGATTTTTGTTTTTCTTTGTTTTCAGGTGCATGCAAAAGAGTACGAGGAGCAACAAAGGACAAGAATTACTGTTTCAGACCCACATCAACTCGAGCGTACGATCCCAAAAGAAAGACGACAAGCAACGATCGACGACATACACTCAGCGTCGACTGACACTTCTTTATGGACAACCTCAACGCACATCGGAACTCGAGCATCGACCAACATTGATCACTTATCATCGACCAACAACATCACATCCACATCGATCGACGACAGCAGACGAGTTCAGATGGTTGCGCCTATAATAGTGGTTCAGAATGAGAATGGATACTTGCATGACCTCAACAGTCATCTACGTAATGCAGCAGGTCAAAAGATAGACGATTAGGGAGCTGTAATCCATGGTACAGAAGCAGAAGAAGCAGACGCGCTCAACCTGAAGCTAAGGCCCAAGCTGCCTTAAGCTTGGAGATTTCAAGGGCAATTAGAAGACCATGGATCGACTTTATGTTTAACAAGGTACTAGAGGGACAGCAGAAGATGATTGTGGATTTCAATGACAATTTGGATTTCTTGTACCTCCACCTAAACACAAAGATTGAAGATCTCGACACCCGTGTGGAAAAGCTGGAAAATCAGGTGACTCAGGGGAATTGAAACCCTTACGAGATACGAGGTTATGGTTAAGGATAAGGAAAAATATGGGCAGGAACATCACGTCAATGCTGTGATTGATGATGATTTTTGGGTATAAGTCAAGAAAGAGAAGCCATAAGAGGAAGGATTCCGTATAGGAAGTCCGAGTTCGTTAGGCAGTTCGCACACGCGTCGATCAATACCAACCAGAGAGAATCGATCGACGGTTCCTGTTGATTTGACAAATTCAAGAAAATCTTTGAGCATCGCTCCACGTAGATATCGTACGATCAATCGATGGTACCCAGTAACAAAACGAGTTAATCAACCAAAGGTCACGAATACGAAAACTACAGAGCAGAAGAGGGATACTCAGAACCTATGATAGTTGATAAGGCTACCAAGGATCATCCTAGAAGAGAGCCAAGGATAATTCTGAAGAAGAAAACTGATCCTGGGAATTCATGACGTCTTAGTCCTGATAGACTTCCATGTGATGGAGATCCAGATCAATTGGAACTCTTCTCTATTACTTGAAAGAGCTTTCATGGCCACCGTAGAAGCTATCTGTGACATGCAGACAAATAGGTTGTCCATTTCCTTGATTGATCATAATGTGTATTATGAAATTTATAAGAATAAAACTTCCCTCACGAAACTTTGCAATGATGCAGAGCTTGTGGCCACATGCTTCTGCGATTACGAGTTCGGTGAGGAATCGGAAGAAGGTGCGTCGATCTACACCCCACCCAACACATCGATCGACGGATTTAGAGTTCAACAATTGATCGACACCCTCCCTATCGAATCGATCGATACTCAAACATCTAGTTGAGTCAACACCTACAATGGAGACTTCAATTACAACACAGCCTACCTCGAGTATGACGAAGACCACAAAGATGAAGAAACAATTGAGTACCGAGGGCTTTCTATGGAAGAGGCTAGAGTTTTTCATGTTTCCTATCAACTTGGGAAATTGACACCGATCAACGTCGACCATACACCATCGATCGATACTGGGAACGAAGCAGAAACCGAACGTGATTCAGCTGCAGAACGCGAAAGAGAATATGATTATCTACAACCAGATGAGTTCGGTATTATGAGAGATCCGGATGGTAATGCAAGAGCTATGGATGGAAGAATTCTACATGTCACAAAGGAATATGTGGTAGACATACTGGCAATGACTAATGGAGCTGGAAACCTTTTTGGTCACCAGTCTAATTATCGAGCATCGATCAACGGTCCACATACGCCATCGATCGACACCAATCCGGCTTACCACGGATACGGTAGAGTTTACAAAGACTACAATGCAGATTACAAAGAGGAAGACTTGATTGAATCTCGAAGCCTGGCACTGGAAGAAGATGGCTGGGTATTGAATGCAAGATTAGGCAATCCAGCATAAATAATCGACATATCTTGGCCATCAAACGACATCAAACGAAAACCAGAACATTTGCTTGGAGCAGAAGATACAAAAGCTGGTTATCGCAGACCAAATGAGTTTGGAATTTTCAGAGAAAAAGTAGGACGTACACGAGATCTTTATGGGAGATTACTAACTCTACCTAAGGAGGATGTAGCAGACGCCCATATTATGGCTGAACGATCAAGAAATTTATTTGAACAACAGCAACAACCATCGATCGAAAACAAGGAGCAGAAGCAAGAGCCAATATAAACCCAACCATCGATCGTAAACAAGAAGAATGCATCAATCGATACTGCTATTCCAGGAGTCCACGAGTTTGGTACATCTAACCCCTTCATTTCAGAAAATTCAGGACCGATCAGTTGGATAAATCCACTACTGTTAGACGGTCGCGTAGAGTATGGAACGAGAGCTTTTAATGCTGATGGCAGAATAATTTTCGTTTGGGGAAAGAAGGATGAGTATAGCATCTACAGAGATGAGAATGGTAATCAACGAGCTCTATATGGAAGAGTTGTTAATGTGCAAGAAGCAGATATCAGGGAAGTTCTAGAGAGAGCTACTATGTTTGTGTACAGCTACATATGTTTACCTGAACATGAAGCAAAGATCGGTATGTCTAGGCAGAAACCAAAAACATACAGCAGAGAAGAGATTGACGATATTGTGAATGAGATCTACAAAGCTCAAGACAGGTCATTAGACGATTTATACAAGAGGCTTGATGATGTCTATTATCCTATACACAAGTGCCTCACCGTTTTGATTACACGCATGGATGAAATGAAGGAAGATTTGGTTACTGTTCAAAGACAGCATGCGAGTGGACCAGATAGGGTGACATCGATCGACGGCAGCATCTTGCCATCAATCGATACTGATTTTGACAGACAAAAGTGCGCAGCAAAAACACAATTAGAAGAAAGGTTCAATGAGATTGCTTTTTCTCAGTGTCTGATGAAAGAAAATATTTCTTAGAAATTGGAGGATATATCAGACACTACAGCTGCCAGACTTAGAATTCTCTAGCGCAATATTGAGAATCTACAAAGGAGAATGCATTCAGTAAAGGTTACTAAGGAGATTATAGAGAATGAGAAAGACAGAGGAGATGAAGCAATGCGAAGGTTCATTGGTACATGGTTTTAGAAGAGGAAAGAAGATGTAGACACTTGTTTTCCAAGTGGTGATCCACCTCTATTCTAGTTAGAAAGTTCAAAACGTCGAGCTTAAGACTATAACCAAGCACTTAATGGGAACCCACTGTTTAGTAAGTTTTTACATAGTTATCGCTTATACTACTATTTATTTTGAGTTTTACTTTGTTTTTACAGAGTGTTTAAATCACCATCGATTGACACCATAGAGGCACCATCGGCCGACAGGTGATCGCGACCACCGATCGACTAATCCCACCTACCATTGATTGACATTCTATTACAAAGAGACGCATCGGGTTCTATACTTAAGCTATTTACTTATGATTTGATTTTTCCTAACCAACCCGGGGCAGATTACACTGGAATAGTATAATTTAAGTCTGGGGGAGGCTCGCTAACGCTATATTATTGGTTTTTGAGTTTTATTATCTGTATATAAGTTTTTCAAAACTTTTTATCGAGTCAAGAAAACTATGATCAAAATTTATTATTGACTAACCACACTTTAGCACCATTCTTAGAAGCTTGTTTGCAAAGATTACTGGAGATACCGAAGTTGATCATCCAGCCACTATATCACACTTGCTTAGAAAGTTTGATGGAACCAAAGATGATTTCCAACACTAATCCTGACATTATTTGTTTGCTTTGGGATTTGGTATACACTGGATTGGATTCCTTCTGCAAGTTTGGAAGGTAAAAGTCTGTGTGCTTCTAATTCCCCTCTCTCTCCCCTTCAGATTAAAAAAGAAGTCGAACAGGATTTGGTTGCGACAACATTAAAACTTGATTCATATGATCCTAGAAAGAGATAAAGGTCAAAAAGAAGTGAACATGATCTGGTGGCAAAAACCATTAGGGCTTGATTCATGGAAGCCTATCCAAATATCTCAGTCAATTAAAAAAATAAAATGATACACTCAAAAGAAGAGAGACATTGACTCAGAAGAAGTGAGAAGAGAGAGAGGAAAGGAATCGGAGAAGGCTACCTTTGTGTTCAGATACTTTCATAGGTAAGAGTCCATATATCTTTTAATCGATACTCCCAAGTAAAACCTGCACTTTTATTTTATGTAAAGAAATGAAATTAGTAGAGGGGTAAGTCAGACTAGTATTCGCTAAGTTGTTGGTAGAATGGAATTGATTGCTATACTAGCATTTGGTATATAAAGTTTCTCTGTGATTGACTTGATAAGATGTGGCTGCAATAGAGTATGGTGATAGTTATACTTAGATATTATGTGAGTCTTTGCTTTTCAAAACTTCTTTCGCAGGCTTGTTTGCTTGAGGACAAACAAAATGTTAAGTCTGGGGGAGTTGATATAGCCTATTTATTACCAGTTTGATGCCATGTTATAGGCTCTATTTAGGGTTTATTATGTGTGTCTAGCCTATGTTTTAAGGTCACAGGTCCAAGCATGTTTTGGTATGGAGATACTTGGAGCTTTTGGAGCATTTAGAGGAGAATAATCCATAGCTGATCATTGTGAGAGTCGAAGTACAAGAATGTCGTCGATCGACGACACTATCTTGTCATCAACCGATGTTACATGACCAAGATCGATCGATGTTGCACATCTGACATCGATAAATGACCAATTCGAAGACAGCCGGTTTCAAGCCAAAGTTAGAGACATGACACAAAATTACAAGATTACCTCTGGACGAGTTTTGACCTAGACTTTAGGATTTAATATTTATACTATATGTATTGCGCCAAAAAGGGTGTGCTGTGTGTGGTGTGCTGGTGCCTAGGTTTGTGGCAAAGTGTGTGTCTGCACCAGCACTCCATCATAGTTTTAGGATTTATTTAGGGAGAAGAATCATAACTCCTTAGGGAGATTTGTATTTGAACCCCATTATTTTATCTATGCATTATATTCAGATTATTATTATTACTTTGATTATGTCTGAGTAGTTACCTATTAGATTTAGGGTTGAATGATAGCAATCATGGATTAGCCCAAAAGTAGGATTGCTAGTTAAGTTAATATCCATCAATTGAGTTGTGCTTAATGCTTGCATTCTAGAGCAATTAACTAGGATCTCGAAAGTAGGACATGGACGACTACGAGAGTAGGTTCTGTGCCAGAATAGACTCCATTGAACTAGGTTGTTAGGCGCATGTGAGAACTGGTCGAATTAGCTTGGTGAATATATCAAATCTCGTTCACACTTCCTTCTGATTTCTCCGTTGATTGACATAAGGCCTTAGCCATCGATCGATGGTCTTTCTTTTGCTCACCTACGTGAGTTGGAGTTAAAAGAGTCAGAATAGTTAATATTTGAGTTTTAGAATATTTACATATCTTTGCATCTTATCCCCTATAATTCATGAAACTTGAAACCCTAGATTTAACATATTTACATTCACATCTAGTTAGATTATTAGCATACTTCCATATTTACATTACTAGCATATTTCCATATTGCATCTACACCTTCCGATAAGGAATATTTCCGTAAACCAATTACTTGTTACCAATATATATATATATATATATATATATATATATATATATATATATATATATAGTCGCTTAGCTTAGTCTTTAGAAATAAGAAATATATTGTCTGCCATTGTTCTCTGTGAATTCGATCCCTAACTACTACAGCTCATCTCTGTTGACAAGAGTATTGTTTTGTGTGTTATGATTAAGGGTTAATCTGATATTTAATACTTTAGGATATTTATACCATGCTAGAACAATAAAAACACACCCATATCATGTTATATATCCATTTGCATCTGGTAGCCTTCTTTCCCTGGTGGTATATTTGTTATATTTCAAATACGATTTGCTTATAATGCAACAACCTTTATTTTCATTGCTCCATTGAATAGCGGATCGTATACCTTGCCTGTAGTTAGAACACATTCTAGTTAGAGCTGGAAGGAAACTCGGGCAATGTTCATTAAAAAACAAAGGTAGATCGATAGTTAGCAATTGGATACATTGGCTTACTTGAAACTCAATCAGAGAACTAAGATCGGAGTGAATTTGAGCATGAGAGTAGGATACATTGTCTTACCTGTAACCCTGTCCGGAAACTTCTAGTAATCCTGGAGATCTGACCTTTTCCTACTATTTGGAGAGGTCTTTAAATATAGAAAATGTTGGTGGTGAAGATGGAGTAGAATTAGTGTTAGTAGGAGTAATATATGTTTGTGGAGATGATGGGATTTTGTTTGAAGGATTATAATCGCATATAAGTGACATGTTGAATGGAGGTGGAGTTGTAGGAACAGAGACTTGAACAGAGGAAGGTGTTGGAGCGATTGTCGTGGATTATTTGGCCGCTAGTTCTGTGGAGAAGGTGAAATTCTCCTCCTTGATAGATCAACTTGTAAGAGTGCTATCTTGATATTTTAATGGTTTTAAACTGGCTGTTTAACTCATTATAATCTATTTAGATTGTATTTAGAAATATATTGCATTTCCATGTGAATTTCCATCTCATAGGAATTAGAGTGGTTAGATTTTGAAAAATTTGAAGCATGTCTATGTGAAAATTATGAACGAGACGCGTAAAAGGCAAGACAAATGAGAAGCATACCAGAATGTGCGGGAATGGCTCCCTAGCGGCCTTTCTCAACGGCCAGCTCCAGACGCTAGCCTTCACTTGACCGCTCGATCATCAACTATGAGAAGTGTCCCAGCGGGCAAACCCCACCGGCCAGCCATGGCCGCTGGGAACCACACATACCAGCTAGAGGGATCCACAAGTGGTCAGGATCAACAGCTGGGTGAACAACAATAAACCTAATTTCTCTCCACTTGAACAAGACTCTTAGCATCCAAAGGTAGCGGCCAATCCAACGGGCTACAAAACACCTACAAGACCAAGTGGCCTCGACCAACGGTTGACCACACCCGCTTGTCGACCACATACCCTCCATGTTTTGACCACATGCCTAAGTGGCCAAAATCTCCCTCCATGATACATGCTGGAAATCAGGGTTGGCAAGATGGATGATGGAAGCTTGATGGACCGACCAAATATGTTACCGGGTGGGCGATAAGAATGGAATGAGAGATGACAACCTGAAACAAATGCAAATGTAATGAAATTCAGTTTATACTAAGAAAAACTATGAAGAATAAACAAAGGATATGATTGAATCAGACTGTTGGATGTGTGTCACTCTCAGCCTGATCAAAAGAAGATCAAAATGGATGGATGGAGAAAAAGCTTGCTGGATTTGTATCACTCTCAAGCTTAGCAAGCGAATGGAATTGATGTGTTGGTAGACTGAAGCTGCGACAGGACTCTATAGGAAGATGCATTGATAAGTAAAGGTTTTTTGGAGCTGCTTCTCACAAACTCTAAAGACTTTAACAATAGTTTTGGACAAAACTAGAAAAACTTAATAATTTTTATTATTTTCAAAAGATGGGTTTGAGTTTACAATGATGAAATGAAATGAGATTATATAGGCTCAACCTAAGACCCTTATAATATTCTAAAAATGACTAAAAGAAACAAATAAACTCTAAGTAAAAGCCTTGAAAGCAAAGGCTTTGATGGATCCAAGAATAAGACCATCAGCTTGATTTTGTGCACCATCAAAGGAAACTTGGGGAGACTTGTATCTTGATAGCTTATGTACGTGACCATGATCTTAAATCCTTCCTGAATTACTCCTTTTTCTTAAAATAATTGAATATGATCATCTTGTTGTGATACATCAGTTTGGTTTTTATGTGCTTCTTGACTTCTCCCTGGATAAAAAAATCTGGGAAAAGACAAATGTATTATACCAAAATAAAGGGATTTATAAACTGATAAAAAAAAACAAAGAATAGTTAACCTTTGTGGCAGTAAGAACATCTAGTTCTTTGTTTGCCTTGTACTCACCTTGGTTTCCTGTACCAGTTTCACTTTTCCTTGGAAAAGAAAAGTGCATTAATCTTGTCATGGAATTAATAATATCATGATGATCTAGAGTGAAATGTACCTCAGATTTTGGCACTTGAACAATCTTTTGGTTAGGTTTTGGTTTCCAGTTGTGGTGTGGGTTTTGATTGAGCTCATGTTCTGGTTCGCCCCCCTGTACGAAGAGTATACATGTTTAAACCAGTATGTAAAGGTGATTTTAGACACTTACCTTGGTTTGATGCTTTGATTACTGGTTTTGCTTCTTTAAACAACTTTGATTGATTTTCCTTTTGGTCCGTTAGAAAGTCTTCTCTTGGTGGGTCAACTCCGTGGGATCTAGGCTCTTAATAACTATAATAAAACTCTTGGACAAAGACAAGTGCATCATAAAAGTGGAGACATATCATCAAGTGTAGGACTTACCTTAGCCTTTACTTGCATATTAGCTGGCTCCGTTTTTGCTTTGCTTATGCTCAAAGTGTTTTGGCTGACACTCTTATTCATCCCCATAGCCTTTGGGATATCAGCCTTATGATCTAAGCAATGGTCAAGGGTGTAACAATGGTTTGGCCGAATGTTGCCTCATGGAGGCAAGCCTCTTGGACTTTCTTGTGACACAATGCTTCTCGCTTCTTTGGATACATGAGTTGGATACCTCCTTGGATATAGTTCTTGGATTTCAGAACTTGTATAATCTGGTGCAAACTCATGCCTCATAACTTCCTTAAGGGCTCTCCATGTTTTGATAGTTGACTCCTTTTAAAACAATCTATTATCCTCTTATTGGACCCACCATTTAAAGGCATCATCTCTAAGTTGATCAATGGCATAAGCCAGCCTCTCTTTATTCAGAATGTTATTGTAGTGAAACCATTCATCAGTGTTTCTTTTCCATCTTAGGAAACCTCATTTCCCTTAAAAAGCAAAGAGTTAAACTTTATCAGCAACATCATTATAATTAAACTGAGAATTAACAACAATATGGTTGTTGGTTTTAGAATTTGGATTGCGCTTGATCATCGAAGTATCTGGTGGCCTGGGCTCGACATATACATCCTCTGGAACATCTCCAAATCTTCTTTCTCCTTTATGTGGTCATTGGCCTTGTGCCTTGTTTCTTTTTTCCAACTGAACAATCTTATCATTGAGCTTTTGTGTAGCTGCTAATTGCTGGCTCAGTGTTGTCTTTATGGTTTGGCTGTATTCTTCCTCTGTCATTGCTTCCTGAAAACAATGTCAAAGAGATAGTGAAAGATATGGGAATTTCTGGTCGAACCAAAATAAAACAAATGTAATAATGAAAATTAAACTAATCTGAGAAGTATGCAACTATAACCTAAATGAAATAAATTATGAAAATTGATTTTTCTTTTTGATTTTCGCAACGAAATCTTGAAATGAAAGTATATAATATGATAATAAACACAAATGAGGATGATTATGAAATGCAAAACTAACAATGGTTTTCTTATTAGGTTTTTAGTTTAAAGAATGCAATAAACCAAAATATGCAAATGATATAAAAACTAAGCTTAATTTTTTTTTCAATTTTATTTATGCAAACACGAAATAAATAAGCTAGGATGATATGAAGAAATAACTAGAATGATTTTTTTCTTTGGCTTGTTTTTAAATGAAATGCAAACAAAGGAAACAAATTCAAAATAACAATCTTCTAGGATTTTTTTTTATCATGGAAACAAAATAAAAGGAAACAAACACTTTTCTTTTGGGGATTTCAATTTTTAATGAATCAAGGAAAACTAGAATTTATTTTTTTTCATCAAATTTCTGGTTTATAAGAACAGCAAGAACAAAAATGGCAGAGTCATAAAACTTGAAAAGAAAATGACAGTTTTTATGGCTTTTTCGATTTATGAATGCAAGCAAATGAAAATAAATTGCAATGATAGATGGACCTGATTCACAAGATTTGATCTCTGATACCAAATAATAAATTCTGGAAATCAGGATTGGAAATATGGATGATGGAAGCTTGATGGATCAACCAAATATATTATTGGGTGGGCGAATATGAATGGAATGCGAGATGAGAACCTTAAACAAATGCAAATGTAATGAGATGCGGTTTATCATAAGAAAAAAAATATGAATAATAATAATAAAAGGATAGGATGGAATCAGGTTGAGGTGTGTCACTCTCAGCCTGATCAAGATATGATCGTAGTGGATTGGATGGAGCACAAGCCTACTGGATGTGCATCACACTCAAGCTTAGCAAACGAATGGAATGGATGTGTTGGTGGATTGAGGCCGCCATAAGACTTTATGGAAAGGATCCTTGATAAGTCAAGGTTCCCTGGAGCCGTTTCTCACAAACTCTAAAGACTTCAACAATAGTTTTGGAAAAAACTAAAAAACTGAATAATTCTTATTAGTTTCAAAAGATGGGTTGGAGTTTACAATGATGAAATGAAGTGCGATTATATAGGCTCAACCTAGGATTCTTATAATATTCTAAAAATGACTAAAGGAAACAAATAAACTTGAAATAAAAGTCTTGGAAACAAAGGCTTTGATGGCTCCAAGAATAAGGCCATTAGCTTGATTTTGTGCACCATCAAAGGAAACTTGGGGAGACTTGTATGTTGATATGTTCTGGACGTGACCATGATCTTAAAGTCTTCCTGAATTAATCCTTTGTCTTAAAATAATTGAATATGTCCGTTGGTCTTGAGCAAGAATATTTAGGAACTCCTTTAAGGCATTTAGTGTAGATGCTGCCGAATATGGGAAGTAGATGATTTTGAGGGTCCACCGGATCCTCTGTGTTCTGGTGAGTCTAAGGACGTCTTGGATACCTTCTGGATGGATTAGGGTGTCTCCTGGTTTCCAAAGAAATGTTTGGTTTGAGATAAATTGGATTGGTTGGAAACCTTTTCAAAGGATTTCGGTTTGGTTGGTTTTGGAAAATTGATTGTATCTTGGTTTTCCCATGACCAATTCTTCTGATTTTGGGATTTTTGGAAAGATAGTAATCCCCTTTTCAAGCACATTATTTATTATGGAGAAGGCCCCTTCATAGTTAGGCCGAAATCCATTTCTAAGGGCTGAGACTCGCAAATGAATGGGCTAGGAAACCTCCATTTTGTAAAATCCGTAACTTTCTGGTTCAGATAAATTTTGTGATGATTCCACTTTGAAATGAAATCTTGTTGAATGTAGAATCAATGAATATTAGTTTCATGTTGAAAACCCTCCTTGTTTGTAAGATATGAAATTTTTAGTGCACATATTTCCTGGTTGGCGCCTTGGTTGGTTGAGTAGGGTGTTGGGCCGGCTTCTGGTTCAGCTAATGGTTTGATGGCCGCATCACTCCAGCGGTAAACCAAGACCGCTTCCATTCATTTTCTCTTACCAGTGACTTCCTCCAGCGGTTAGACATGCCTGTTATATGAAATCATCATCAGTTAGAACCATCGACAAAGTTATCGAGCAGGCAGCCCTCAGCGGTCCACCATAGTCTCTGCACATCACACGGCCGGACCAGGGCCAAACATATCGACCAGAATTGGCCTCTGGTTGACCAATGGAACAATAAAATCTGGGTCGGCCCGGGTTTATCTGGTCTAACCGGTTCGAGTTTCTTAGCTCATAAACCTTTTAGACATATTTTCTTAGATCTAAATCTTTTTTTCTCTCAAGAACTCATGAAAATATTTTGTTTAAGTTTGGATCTTTTTTATCTTTTAAGCAATCTCTTCATATTTTCATATTTTTGAGTGATTATGTACTTTTCTACTAGGTTGTCCCTAAAATTCTAATGTTTTAGTGGATTTCATGGTGATTACTCAGTACTTGTTAGACTCATGGGTTAAGTAGATTAGGTTGATTTAATGCTAATTTAGGATGCTTAGTGCTTTATCTATATAATCCTTTCTTGATTGGTGTGCTTTATGTTACATTAAAGTTGGAAAATCATGAATTTAGATCTAGTGATTTTCATGCTCAAAGGTGTTCGATGAAATGCTTGAATGAACCAATATAAAGCTGGCTAGATTTTGTTAGACGTTCAAGAGTTTTCTATACTTTTCACATGTCTAATGCATTTTCTTATTGCCGAATGTTTTAAAAGGTGTTAGTACGTGAGATAGTTTATTTAAAATACGGGAGTGTACTAGTATACATACGTACTCTTTCAAGGTTCAAGCCATCCTGTTCTCACTATTGATGTTCATAGAGCGATTATTTTCTGGGTGGACTATGCTTTGGTCAACTGAATGTTCCAGTGATGAGTTAACCATGTTGTTGGAAGACTTGGGCTAAAATGTTAGCTTTATGTGATCGTACCAGTTTGTATTTGACCGAAACGTCCTTAGCTGCCTATTGGATTCACTACTAAAAAACATGAACATAACTAAGAAAATTTATGAGGAATTTGGGTTATGGTAAGTTCACGGGGAGGTGACAACGATGTTACGACAAAAAGGTGATTGTCGTAAAGTGAAAGTAAATTTACGAGGAAAAAATATTCTCGTAAAATACATGTACAGTTATGATGATTGTACGATGTAAAAACAGATTCCTCGTAAAACGGGTGTAAAGTAACTACTACTTTACGAGGAAAACATTTACAATTCATTGACGACAAATGTACGAGAGAAAGTGATATGGTAGGTGAAAATTGTGTTTGTAGTTGGCTATACCTAACAAGTTTCATCGTAAATTAGTTGTTACAACAATGTAAAAGACTTGTTAATCACATTGTTTTTAATCAGTTGTTAAATTCTTACCTATCAGTGTCCAAAAGTGCCTATATATATTGCAGTATTTACAAGTTACGAAGTTGTATATCTATGCAAAAAAATTCTGACTGGAGTGTGACGAAGGAATTTCTCAATGGTCTGGAGATATTCATGTACCATGATGGTAGTGAACCGACAAGCAGAAAATCGGTAAGATGTTTTTCCTTGTCAGACATGCAAGAATAATTTTTTTTTCTGTAGTCAAATTGTATGGAACTATTTAGTAAATAGAGGTTTTACACTACATTATCATATTTGTTTTCAAAATAGAAAAGGTTAGGTGGGAATGAAGCTAGTAGTAGTAATAATAATTTTATGGATGCTGGTAATATTGAAGTACCAATTTTTTGCATAATGAAAATAGTTACCATCATGAGGAGCAAATAATAGATCAGGATAAGGTTCACGACATGGTTATAAATGCATTTTTTAGAAACTACTGCAACAATAATGATGATGTTGGAAATGTTGAATAACCTAACTTAGATGCAAAAGGGTTTTATGAAATTTTTGATGCCGAGAAAATCAGCCAATCTACACTGGTTGTAGCAATGTCTGTAAATTATCGTTAAGAGCTAGGATGATGAATATTAAAACTAATCATAATTTACTTGTGAGTTGCATGGATGCATGGTTGAGTTGTTTAAAGAATATTTCCAGAAGGCAACATGTCAGCTGATTTTATAAAAAAATTTAGAAATTGGTTGGTTACCTTCACAGATGATAGATGTTTGCATCGATAATTGCGGTATACTAGAAAGATTATGATAAGCTACTAGAGTGTCACTTCTACAAAAAGAAATGATTCAAACAACAAGGTTGTGGGCGGAATAGGTTACCGTACCAAAGGATGTGGTACCTACCAATTACAAACATTTTGAAATGATTATATCAATTCGAGAGGACTGCTAGAGTGATGAGTTAGCAAGTTGAACATGTCTAGACGGATGGAGACGTCACTCATCCATCAAATGACAGAGCGGGGAAATATTTCAATACGGTACACCCATATCTCGTTAGAAATATTCAAATTGTTTATCTTTCTATGCACATATGGATTTAGTTCATTCAAAATGTCTGGGAGACAATATTCTTTGTGGCTAGTCATTCTTATGTTGTAGAACCTGCACCGGAGATGTGCATGGAATGAGAATTTCCGTTCTTGAGCATATTAGTCCCTGGTCTAAAGCATCCAAAATGGTCAATATATGTTTTTCTACAACCATTGATACAAGAACTGAAGGACCGTCAGTCAAGAGGAGTTGGCACGTATCATTGTTCAACGAAATGAATTTTGCGATGCGAACAGTTCTTTTATGGACATAAGTGACTTTATGGCTTATGGAATGCTATCTAAATATAATAAACATGGGATGTTATCTTGTCTATATTGTCTTGGAATGGCATGTGCTTTGAAGTATGGTAAGAGGACATTTTGGCTTGATTGTTATCATCGATTTCTCCCCCTTAACCATCCATAATGAAGAAAGAAGACATTTTTATGTAACCACCCGGTTTTCATAAAAACAGGTTTGATTTTCTTTACATTAGTATTTTTTTAAAAACCAAACCGAGAAATTATTCTGTTTTGATTAATTATCCTTTTAAACCAAAACCCTCATTGTTATAGTCGTGGTGTATGTGAGGTCATACGTAGATTTCTTTTAGCATCACTTTCTTCTTTCCTCGTGGAGCTGCCATGGTGCACGATAAAGAGAGATTTTTGTTTATTGCACCATCTCCATGTGTCTCTCCTCGTCTCTTATCTTCTTCTCTTATCATCACCTTCTTGGTTGTGTGCTTCAACCGGATTCAACGAGACTTAACCTTCATCACCACCAGCTCTGAGAAGCGATGTCTCTCGCTTGCACCACCACATAAACATCGTTTTATCCGCTGCCGGAGACATCTTCCTTCAGCCGACAAGTAGATGCTGTCCATGGAGATTGCTTTATTGCTTTCTTAGGTGTTGCGTTGTGTAGCCGAGAAGAGGAAGTGTGACATAGGTGTGTTTATTGTTCTAGAAGTGTATAAATATCCTAAACAATTCACTATCAAATTAACCTTTAATCCTAACACACAAAATAATACTCTTGCCAAGAGAGATCATGTGTAGTACTTAGGGATCGAATCCACATAGAAAAATGGCACACAATAGATTTCTTATATCTAAAGACTAAGCTAGGTGATTATATATATTGGTAACAAGTAATTGGTTTAAGGAAATATTTCTTATCAGAAGGTGTACTTGCAATATGGAAATATGCTAATAATGAAAATATGGAAGTATGCTAATAATGTAAATATGTAAATATGCAAATATGCTAATAATCTAATTAGATGTAAATGTAAATATGTTAGATCTAGGGTTTCAAGCTTTATGAATTATAAGGGATAAGATGCATAAATATGTAAATATTCTAGAACTCAAATATTAACTATTTTGACCCTTTTAACTCCAACTCTCGTGTGCGAGCAAAAGGAAAGACCATTAATCGACGACTAAGGTCTTATGTCGATCGACGGTGCAATCAGAAGGAAGTGTGAACGAGATTTGATATGTTCACCAAGCTAATTAGACCAGCTCTCGCATGTGGCTAACAACCTAGTTCAATGGATTTTGTTCTGGCACAAAACCTACTCTCGTAGTCGTCCATGTCCTACTTTCGAGATCCAAGTTAGCTACTATAGAATGCAAGAATTAAGCACAACTTAGTTAATGGATATTAAATTAACTAGCAATGCTACTTTTGGGCTAATCCATGATTGCTATCATTCAACCCTAAATCTAATAGGTAACTACTCAGACATAATCAAAGTAAGAATAATAATCTAAGTATAATGCATAAATAAAATATTGGGGTTCCAGTACAAATCTCCCTAACGAGTTATGAATCTTCTCCCTAAATAAATGCTAAAACTATGATGGAACGCTGGTGCACACACACACACACAAGGCACACTTGCCCAGAACACCCAGCACACTCCTTTCGGTGCCTTACATAAAGTATAAATATAAAACCCTAAAGTCTAGGTCAAAACTCGTCCGAGGGTAATCTTGTAATCTTGTATCATGCCTCTAACTTGGCCTTGAAATCGGCTGTCTGCGAATTGGTCATCGATCGATGACAGATAGTGTCGTCGATCGATCTTGGTCATGTAACTTCGGTCGACGCCGAGATAGTGGCGTCGATTGACGACGGTCTTGTACTTCGACTCTCACAATGATTATCTACAGATTATTCTCCTCTAAATGCTCCAAAAGCTTCAAGTATCTCCACATATCTTCAAAACATGCCTTGACCTGTAAAGACCTTAAAACATAGCCTAGACACACATAATAGACCCTAAATAGAGCCTATATCATGGTCTGAAACTGGTAATAAATTGGCAATATCAACTCCCCCAGACTTAACCTTTTACTTGTCCTCAAGAAAACAAGCCTGCGAAAGAGGTTCTGAAAAGCGAAGACTCACATAATATCTAATTATAATTGAGATATTTTGAGAGCCTTCCATGAATCAAGCCCTAATGTTTTTTGCAACCAGACCATGTTCACTTCTTTTTGAACTTTATCTGTTTCTATGATCATATGAATCAAGCTTTAATTGTTGTAGCCTCCAAATCCTATTCGAGTCCTTTTTAAATCTAAAGGGGAGAGAGAGGCGATTCAGAAGAACACCGACTTTTACCTTCCAGACTTGCAGAAGGAATCCGATCTAGTGTATACCAAATCCCAAAGCAAGAAAATAATGTCAGGATTAGTGTTGGAAATCAGCTTTGATTCCTTCAAACTTTCTAAGCAAGTGTGATATAGTGTAAAGATGATCCACTTCGCTATCTCTAGTAATCTCTGCAAACAACCTTCTAAGAATGGTGCTAAAGTGTGGTTAGTCAATAATAAATTTAATCATAGTCCTCTTCTTGACTCAATAAAACTCTTTGAAAAACTTATAGATAGTAAATAAAACTTAAAAACAATAAAATAGCATTAGCGAACCTCCCCCTAGACTTAAATTACATTGTCCCAAGTGTAATTCGCCCCAGATTGGTTAGGAAAAATCAAATCATAAGTAAATAGCTTAAGTATATAACTCGATACCTCTCTCTGTAAGAGAGTGTCGATCGATGGTAGGCGGGTGTGGTCGATCGATGGTCGCGATCCACTGTCGACCAATGGTGCCTCTATGGTGTCGATCCATGGTGATTTAAGCAGTCTGTAAAAACAAAGTAATACTCAAAATAAATAGTAGTATAAGCGAAAACTAAGTAAAAACTTACTAATCCGTAGGTTGCCTCCCACTCATCATTTGGTTATAGTCTTAAGATCGACGTTTTGAACTTTCTGACTAGAATGGAGGTGGATCAACACTTGGAAAACAAGTGTCTACATCTTCTTTTCTCTTTTGAAACCATGTACCAATGAAGCTTCGCATTGCTTCATCTCCTTTGGGTTTCTCATACTTTAAATCTCCTTAGTAACCTCCACTGAATGCATTCTCCTTTCTAGATTCTCAATATTCTGCTGGAGCATTCTAAGTATGGCAGCTATAGTGTCTAATATATCCTCAAATTTCTGAGAAATATCTTCCTTCATTAGGCTTTGAGAAAAAGAAATCTCATTAAAACTTTCTTCTAATTGTGTTTCTGCTGCACACTTATGTCTATCAAAATCAGTATCGATCGATGGTAAGATGTTGCCGTCGGTCGATTTCACTCTATCTGGTCCACTCGCATGTTATCTTTGAATAGTATCCAAATCTTGCTCTATCTCATCCATGCGTGTAGTCAAACCGGTGAGGTACTTGTCTATAGGATAGTAGACATTATCAAGCCTTCTGTATAAATCGTTTAATGACCTGTCTTGAGCTGTGTAGATCTCATCCACAATATCGTCAATCTCTGCTATGCTGTATGTATTTGGTTTCTGCCTAGACATACCGATCTTTGTTGCATGTTCAGGTAAACATATGTAGTTGTACTCAAACATAGTAGCTCTCTCTATAACTACCCTGATATATGCTTCTTGCACACTCACAACTCTTCCGTCTAAATCTCGTGCATTACCATTCTCATCTCTGTAGATGCCATAGTCATCCTTCTTTTCTCAAAAGAATTTTTTTCTGCCATCAGCATCAAAAGCTCTCGTTCCATACTCTACGCGACCGTTTATCAGTAGAGGATTTTTCCAACTGATCGGTCATGGAGTTTCTGAAGTAAAGGGGTTAGATGTACAGAACTCGTGGACTCTTGGAATAGGGGTATCGATAGATGCGTTCTTCTTGTTGTCAATCGATGGTTGAGTTTGGATTGGCTCGTGTTTCTTCTCCTTGTTGTTGATTGATGTTGGTACCAGTGCGTCGATCGATGGCTGTTTCTGTTGTCCAAATAAATTTCCTGATCGTTCAGCCATATTAAGGGCGTCTGCTACATCCTCGTTAGGTAGAGTTAGTAATCTCCCATAAAGATCTCGTGCACGTCCTTCTGTGTCTCTGAAAATTCCAAACTCATCTGGTCTGAGATAACCATCTTCTGTATCTGATACGTCCTAGGATTGCATAGGATCATTCAAACGGTTCTGAAACGGATATGATCTCGCAATGAAGAAATAATGGATCGAGAGGTGACACAAGAGGGGCAGAATAACTCTTGATACTACCAGAGATTCGACGTTGCTTGATGTGACTCACAAGTCCAACAATCAAATAGTTTGTTTGGTAGGCGATAACCTCACCAAGAAACATAAAAGTTCTAAGAAAAAAACTAAGAGAGAGATAAACTCAAAAATATAAGAAGAAAATCGATTGAATTGCAATGAAAGAGAGGGTACATACTTATATTGTTTAGAGTCAAAGACAATAAAGAGAAATGAAGAAAACAAGACAAAGAAAATACTAAATTTGACTAGAAATCCCCTATATATTAATCCTGGAGCATTAGAACTTTTAAGTGTAGCCACGTGTCATCACCAGGATGATTCTCAGAATCCTTAGGAAAAAGTTGGTCCATCTAATTATAGACTATACTTTTATTAAATTAACATTCATATTGATTGGTAGTGCATAAAAAGATATTTAACATTCTTTCCTTAAACAAAAGATACGGAATTACCTAATATAATTAACATATATGTGACAATTAATGTTTTGAATAATAAAGATTTGATAATATATTTTGTATTCTTCATAATTTTTTAATTTATATTATTAAAAAAATAAAACAATCACATTAACCATATAATAAAAAATCAAAAAAAATTCTTACATATTATATTATGAATTTTTAAAAACAACTATAAATTACTAAAACAGTAAAATCATTACAATCAAAAAAATTTGAACAATGTTTATTTTTTTTTGTTATAAAAAGATACAAATGATCATAATATCATATGAATATTAATTATTATTTAATATATATTCAGATTATATATATATATACTTTAATATTTTTTAAATTAAACTATATATCATATAATATATATATATATGTTAATTATATACTTAGATGGATCATTACAACATATTTTGGTACACACATGTCATTATAACATATTAATATACGAGCTATATATATTAATCCTAGAATATTAAAATCCTTAAAAGCAGTATTGAGAAATATTATGTTATCACTACAATGAGAAATATTATATATATTAATCATGGAGCTATATATACGAGATTTTTTGGTAGTTACATGTTATCACTACAATGATTTTTAAAATCTTAAAAAAAAATAAGTTAATCCATCTAAATATATATTATACCTTTTATTAAAATAATTATCAGATTAGTTATTCATGTATAAAATAATAATTTCTATTATTTCCTTAAATAAAAGCTACGAAATTAGTTAATATGATTAACAAATATGTGACAACTAATGATTTTGAATAATAAATATTTGATAACAATATATGTATCTTTCATCATTTTTGTTCAATTTTATATTCTTGAAAGACATTTAAAAATCACATAAGTATATAATAAAACATCTAGATTTTTTCTAATTTGCTATATTTTGAATTTTTTTAATGTAACTTACTAAGGCTCTTAAAAATCTACGATGAAATTGTTTTGATCAATTCTTTAACTTTTTATTATGACAAGATATAAATGATCATAAAATCATGTAAATATGAAGTTTCATTTAATATATATACATTTCTTTCAATATCGTTTAGATTAAAATATATATATATATATATATATATATATATAAAATACATAAACATGTTAATAAAAAAATATTCATATTAATAAAAATAATATTTTTGTCACAACAAATATAAAATGTTAATAAAATCATATGAGTATCAAGCCTCAATAAATAAATATTTATATTAAATATATTATATATCTATATCAATATCATTTGATTTTAATTATATATTATAATAACATAAATAAATGGTTTATTTTGTTATTTATCAACAAAAAAGTTTTGTAAATAAAAAGAAAGATTGTTTTTATTTATGTTATTACTCGAATTTAATTGTATACGTAATAGCTATTCGCTCCTTAATTATTCAATATATTTATTATTGCATAATATGTAAATTAATACAAAATAAATAGAGAATAACCATAATGAAAAAAAATAGGAAAATAACCATAAAAAAAATTACCAGAAGTGAGAGAATAATTGTGCAAAATGTGGACCCTTCTCTCTTTCACAGCGCGTCAATATATAAAACAAATAGTAGGGTCCACAAACATAAGTGTAAAGTGCGGCCTAATATGTTCTAAATGCGTATACTATTCTATTTGCATAGTCCATAATAGTATGGTATGTTAATAACATTACTTAAATTTTAGGTTTCACACATTATGGTGTACATTATAGAATAAATGGAGCGACAAACAAATAAAAAAAGTTGAGAGAGAGAGAGAGGGGAGGGGAAGGGATGGGGAGAGAGAGATAGAGAGAGAGAGAGAGAGAGAGAGAGAGGAAAGAAATGATTGTATATAATTCTATGTTTCCAAATAGCAAAGAACACAACAAAATTATATCTCATTTGAAAAAAATCTTACTATACTATCTAAATGTGTAAGATAGTATAGAATAGTATATAATATTTTCAATATATTATAATTAATTACATATTGGTTGTTCGATGAGAGAACAACACGAAAATATATAAAATATGAGAAACTGTGTAGAGTTTTAGTTGAGTTAAAATTCTAGATTGATCAATTCACATCAAATTCTTTAATCTTTATGTTTTAAGTATGAGGTATCATTTGAAGTAGAAATTAGATTATACTATATGAATTTATGATATATTATAGACTTTAATTTGATTTCTTAATCTAACATGATATATCAAATGTTATAAATATATATATATATATATATTAAAATTTTCAAAACACATCATAAATAGAAAAAAATCTATATTTTTTGTTAGTATTTTATAAATTTAGGTAATTATTTTTAATAAAACTAGAAGATAAATAAGATTAGAGGGGAAAACATTTTACAACAAAATAAAAAAATAAAAGAAAAACAAAACCACTACACATACTTATATAAAGGGGTATAACAACAATTAATACACAATATATATAGTGTATTCTAGCCATGTAGTTGCTATGGTCATTTACCAAATTAATTTTTTTCTTATGGTTATCTTTGCTAATTTCCCCAATAAATAATATTATCTATAAATAACTTTTATACATAATTAATCTTCATTCTGCGCAAGCATGGATCTCAAATGTTACTTGATCATATCATTTCAAAAATATGATTCTTCATATCGAAGTGAGATGGTGAATTATAACATTTGAATGATATCATTGAAGCCCAATGTAAATTAAATAAGTTTTAAAAAAATTTCAACAAACATCACCCTACTCATCAACATTATATTGACGATTCATAACTATACGTTTGGAGACTTATGACATCATGGTTGAATAATCAAGATTAATATTCAACGATAATTAATATATTAATTTCACCCCGCGCATGCGCGCGGGTAATCATCTAGTAATAAAGAGAGTCAAAGACTTGATTTCCAGATTTGGACGAAAATGACTCTTCAGATGATGTCCAGGTTCATTCTGTTGGTGCAGTTCCTTGGTGGAATGGATAAGGACACATGCGGGATGATCCACACACACGCCGGACGCTCCACATGACCCGCGGGGTGATCCATATGACCAAACTGTGTACTGACGTGAGACAAGTGTTTGGATACCTGATAATCCTTCCTTATTGATATATCTGAGTGAGAAGTCCATCAAAAGGTCTAACACGGAAGCAAGGACATCAGTACAGCCATCATGACACGCGGGACGCACCTAAAGGGCAATAAGGGAAAATCTGTGACCATCTTTTCAATCTTCTCGTCCCAAGTTGATTCTGGCTTGACTATCACTCTTAGAATGTTTAATGGGTTGGGAAATAAGTTATATGGGCTGATCAATTTCATCTCTAGGTCGTGGTTCCAGATTGAGCTCCAATACGGACATCTGTGGACCGATACGGTGGACAGCACACTCGGTACGGTCGGGGTGATCAGATGGGACGTTATGGACAGTCTGATCAGCACGATCCGACGGGAGAATATAGTTGGTATGGACGAAATGAACAGATGGGATGACACGGTCAGAATGTTCAGCATGATCTAATGGTAAAACCTCAGTTTGGTTGAGCTGGTTGACAAGATCGCTATCTTGGGTTGTGTCTATGATCCAATCAGGTCGGTGCTTGAACCGGGCGCATCATTCTCTACCACTTCAAAAGGATTTGACCTCTAATCCATTTTACCTGAAACAAAATAAAATGAATCAGACAAAAAAAAGAATTTTTAAATCATGTAAAATTCAAGGAAGGAAAATTTTGGACAAAAACTTCTTTGGAGTTTTGAAGTCTTTTTCTTCTAGTATTTCCAGTTCCAAGTTCCCGATTCATAAGAACTTTGGCGTTCACCAGTGCTTGCTCTCCTTGGGAAAAGATTATGCTTATCCTGTACTTTCAAAACAACTAGAGAAACCACATCAAATCTGCGAAAGAAATAATCAAAGGGTTTCTCTATCCTTAAGACATAAAGAACAAGATCCAAGCTCTTAGTATAATCATTAAGCATGTGGGTAGACATCAAGCAAGTAAACTGAGTGCCAAAAATTGGTTTACTTGTTTTAAAATAAAGAAAATCTTTGAGACCGAATGGAAAAGAATGAGAAAGTGTCAATTTTGGAAACTTCTCAACATGAACGAAATGAAATTGATTCTCTGGTCTACGCAGTTTCGGTTCATGCCTTTTACTAATCCAAAATTCTTTTAATGCACAGCTCAATGAAAACAAATCATGAAAATATTTAAGCAAATCATTTTTGTACCAAGTAAAGATTTGTTTTCGCAAAGAAATGTTTGTGTTCAAAACATTTTCATGATGAGCAGAGACAATCAACTCATGATCCTTACGTGCTGTTGGCTTTCACAAGGAATTGATTGAGGAATCACCCTTGTTTCAATGCTTTCCACTGGCTCAAACAGTTTCTTTGGTAGTGAGGTCTTTGGTGCCTCTTTTGTTGGGTTTTCTTTCAACTCAACAAAATTAGAAGAAGGAAGAAAACACTTAAGCTCCATGGGAATGTCCTTGGAAATCTGATTCCTGCCATGAAACTTAACAGTTTCATCAGCATAAATAAAATTAGAATTTTCAGAATTACCTCCGGTTTCATGGCTAAGTGATGAAAGATGTTCTACCTTTGGTCTAGCCGGTTTCTCCTTAGAATAAATCTGCTTTTGGTTCACTGCTTCTGATCTTGAGAATGGGAACGTGTTTGTAATTTTTCTGTAACTCTCCTCCACGGCCTGAAGTGTTGAGAACAACCTTAACCGATCATCAAGCTCTCTAGGCCGTTGGGAATTTCTGTGATCATCACGCCTACAACCATGATCTGCTCCATCCCTTAAGTACATGTATCTCCTAATCTCAGGCTGATGAGCACGGACACTGCTTTCATTTATTTGGGACTGAACCTGTTTATCCTGGAAACTGAAAACAAACATCAAAATACCAGGATCATATCTGCAAGACATGTACTTGTTCAAATCAGAAATCAAAGTCTCTTTTCCTAGAACAAGTGGTACAAGTTTCAACCTTTCAAAGCTCTCATCAAAATAAGAATTAATGATCAGAAGAGTTTCAAGGCACGTCATAACATAGTTCCTAAAGAACAATTTCAAAACATGCCCAAATTTATCAGATTTAGAACACAAAAGATCAAGTCCAAACTGAGAATTACTTATCCAAGGCTCAACATGTTTATCAAAGAAGATGTTGTAAATCAGAATCTTTTCAAGGCATGAGATACCATTTCAAAACCTGCCTAGCATGATCAGAATAAGGACACAAAAGTTCAAGATCAAATTAAGAATAAGAAGATGCTGGTTTCAAAACAAAATCACAACAAAAATCAATTTCAACTCTATGTGATTTCTGTTCTAGCAACTTTTTAACCAAGAGTTCGTCCAAGGCACATGTGGATGCAAACATATTACCAGTGATCAGTGAATGTCTATAAGAACTCAGATTAAAGCCATTTTCTTTGAAGATAAATGAATCAAACAATTTTCTAGCACATAATACAGTTTGTTGCAAATCAAGCTCTAATGATAAGACCTTTGCTATATTTCAAAAACTGATCAAAACTCAAAACAAGATCAGACTGGATGTAATGGCCAGTTTGAAAACGTTTTTGATCAAAAATTTCATCAGGTTCAAACACATTAAAATAATTAATCATGTTTTGAAAAACAGAATCTGAAACACGAAATATTTTAATTTTGTCAAAACCAAAACGTTTCACATCTTGAGAACTGATCTTAACAAATATTTTCATGAAGAGAATTAATGAAATGAAGTTTCTCTCAGTCCTCTTTAGGCAAAGCCGCAGAAGTTGTGCCTGGATAAAAACAAAGATGTTTCTCCATGTTGATCGATGTCATGCTTGGTGCTTCTTCATCAAAGATTGGACCAGTTTCGTCTTCCTCATCAAAGATGAGACCTATACCATCATCCAAGGGTCTCCTAGTGTGAAGACGTGGTCCTTAATGTGGGTAGTCCAATGGCTCTTCCTCAAAAACCTGTGAAACTAGAAGAAGACTACTAGGATGCTTCGGTTCAAAACAAGTTAGTCCATTAGTCTCTTCATTATAAATATCCAACATAAGATCAGGTTTTGGAGTAAAAATGTCACATTCATCCTCACAAATGATAAAAATTTCCATTAGATCTTCATCATATTCATCATAAATGGGTAAAGAATCTAAAAAATCTTTTAGATCTTTAAGGTGGTTTTTAGATTTACCGTTGAGTGTTTCACTGATGAATATTGATGGCTCAGCTACAGGTGCACGTGTGGATGTGCTCTTCTTGTGGCTCTTTCTGACGTCCTTGAGTGATTTCACTATTCACTCCACAAGGTTGCCACAAAATTCTTGGAGTTTAGACTAACTGAAAAGCCTTCTTTGAACAGCTTCATCTCTGGACGGTTTAGATTGTTCCTTGCACCTCTAGTTAGGCTTCTCATGTGGTCTTCTTAGGGTTGGCATTTCCTGGACAGTAACAAACTCATCAAAAAAATTCAAAGAATTTTGAGATAAAGATTTAAAGTAAGCATGTCGTTTGGAAATTTTCTTTGCTACTCTCCTTGAGAAGACCAAACATATTTATCCTCAAAATTCTCAACAAAAAAGGTTAGCAGATACAATCCTCACTCTCTCAGGTGTTTAATCTCCCCCACTCAAGTGTTTCACTCGAAATTTAGATGGTCACTCCAGAGTTTCTTCTCAAAGTTCTAAGAAAGACAATCTAAGTTTCCCAATGGGTTCTCAAAGCAATCAAACAAAGAAAAGAAATAGGAAGATAAGAAAATTTGGTTTTGGAATCCGCTTTAACCTCCAAAAAGGCCGGATTTCTCCTCGGCCAGCAGGCTTTCTCTTCCACCACCAAACCACAAATCAAACTTTTCAATAACTTTGAAACGTTTTTTTTTATCTTTTTTTTTCCTATTTTTTTTAAATAGTGGATGGTAATGAGGGGCCCAAATTCAAGATAGAAAGAAGAAGAAGTGTTTGAAGAAATTAAAATGGAAGATGAGAAGAATGGATAGATGATACCGATTGACTTGCTCTGATACCACTTGATACGTCCTTGGATTTGACAGGATCACTCAAACGGTTCTGAAACAGATATGATCTCGCAATGGAGAAATAATGGATCAAGGGGTGACACAATAGGGGCGGAATCACTCTTGATACTACCAGGGATTCGACGTGGCTTGATGTGACGCACAAGTCCAACAATCAAATAATTTGTTTGCTAGGCGATAACCTCACCAAGAAACATAAAAGTTCTAAACAAAGAACTAAGAGAGGGATAAAGTAAAAAATATAAGAAGAAAATCGATTGAATTGCAATGAGAGAGGGTGTACATTTTATAGTATTTTGAGTCAAAGACAATAACGAGAAATGAAGAAAACAAGACATAGAAAATGCTAAATTTGACTAGAAAATAATAAAGAGAGTCAAAGACTCTTGAATTTCCAGATCTGGACGAAAATGACTCTTCAGCTGATGTCCAGGTTCATTCTGGTCGTGCAGTTCCATGGTGGAATGGATAAGGACACACGCGGGACGATCCACACACAAGTTGGACGCTCCACATGACCCGCCGGGTGATCCACATGACCAAACTGTGTACTGGCGTGAGACAAGTGTTTAGCTAGCCTGAGAATCCTTCCTTAGTGATATATCTGAGTGAGAAGTCCATAAAAAGGTCTAACACGGAAGCAAGGACATCAGTACAGCCATCGTGACATGTGGGACGCACCAAAAGGGCCATAAGGGAAAATCTGTGACCATCTTTTGAATCTTCTCGTCCCAAGTTGATTATGGCTTGAATATCACTCTTAGAATGTTGAATGGGTTGGGAAATAAGTGATATGGTCGATCAATTCCATCTCTAGGTCGTGATTCCAGACTGAGCTTCAACACGAACGTCCATGGACAGAAACGGTGGACAGCACACTCGGTAAGGTCAGGGTGATCGGATGGGATCGTATGGACGGTCTGATCAGCCCGATCCAAAGGGAGAATATGGTTGGTATGGACGGAATGAACTGATGGGATGACACGGTTAGTATGTTCAGCACGATCTGATGGTAAAACCTTAGTTTGGTTGAGCTAGTTGACAAGATCGCCATCTTGGGCCGTGTCAATGATCCAAGCAGGTCGGTGCTCGCACCGGGGCGCATCAGTATCTTCTTCTGCAAGTAAATGTTCTGGTTTTCGTTTCATGGCCAAGATATGCCTGTTATTGATGCTGGATTGCCCACTCTCACGTTCATTACCCAGCCATCTTCTTCTTTCAGTGCCAGGCTGCGAGATTCAATCAACTGTTCCTCTCTGTAATCTGTATTGTAGTTTTTGTAAACTATACCATATCCGTGGTAAGCCGAATTGGTGTCGATCGATTGGGCATGTGGACCGTTGATCGATGCTCGATAATCAGACTCATCAAATACAACCTGTTTAACTTCATATCGCATATGTCTTCCAAAGTAGCCATGATTGCTCTCCCAAGTAGTAGAGAAGAGTTCCAATATATCCTGATGTCCATCACATGAATGTCTGTTGGAACTAAGGTATTGTTGATCTGCACTGGAACATCTTTTACCATCCCTCCTGAGGTCACTCTTGAGCAGTCAACGAATGTAATAGAATCGTTGGAGGGTTCCACTTTCAGGTCCAACTCCTCTGCCATAGACTTTGGCATAATGCTCACTGAAGATCCAGTGTCACAAAGGGCGTTGGGATATTTGTTTCCTTTGATGAAACATGGAACCACGAATTTTCCAGGATCGCTTTTCTTCTTCAGACAGGTCCTCTGCTTCATCTTCTCTCTCAGGTGATTGAACATTACCTCAATGGCATCATCTATCTCCCTTGTTTCCCAGAAAAACATCCACAATCTGTGAGATAATAAGCTTCATCAAAAGAAATATCTAAAGGAATTTTAATAACTCTTTTAGCAAAGTTATCTATTTGCTTTTCATTGGCTTCTCTGCGTTGATATTTTGGGATCTTTTGCCCTCTGTGAGTGTCCCTTTTCTTCTCTATCAGTATCCATAGCTTCAGTTGTGTCTGTATTATGTTATGAAGCTGTTACGGTCCGACGTACAATCAAACTTGCATCAAGGTTTGGCAGCCGAACCAGGTTTCTCCCCTGTCGATCGATGCCAAAGGTATACTGTCGATCGACTCTTCTATCACACAGTCGATCGATGTCACGAGAATGATGTCGATTGACGTTAGTCGATTCACACGAAGCCACTGATTATGTAGGTTTCACCGTCGATCGATTCTCTTTGGTTGGTGTCGATCGATGCGAATGAGAAGTGCCGAGTGATATGGAATTTCCCACACAGAAATCGCTGGTTTGGGGTTTCTATTTCTTGACTTCCTGCCAGAAATCATCATCAATCAATGAATTGACGTGGTGCTTTTGACCAGCCTTGATGTTCTTCTTAGTTAATCTCTCATGCCTCTTGATGGTTTCACTTGTTTGCATCACTTGATTCTCCAGTTTCCTCACATGAGTGAAGAGGTTTTCGAACATGGTGTTGAGGTTGAGGTACATACCATATATCTTTCCATTGAAATCCACAGTCATCTTTTGATGTCCTCTAAGACTCTATCAAACATTGCTTCAATCTTACTTTCCGGACCTCCTGGAGGGGGATTCTGGTAGTAGAAAGTTCCATAAGTCCGGTTGTTGTTTAAGGGTCTTGGCTGGGATTTTGATTGAAGTTACTCATTTGACCAGCAACATAGGAGTTCCTGTTGAAGCCTGGGTTCCCTTGTCTCTGGAAACCATTCCCATAAATGTAATTTACATTTTCTTCTTTAATCTCATCTTCCCCAGACTCAATTGCTTTCACTTATGCGAAAGTAACCTGTTTCTTGAAAAAGATCTGCACACTATCTAGTTTTGCCCTGGCCTCTTCAATCTCCTCCTTGCTTACCGCTGGAGCTGATTTTCATCTATCAAAGTCAGTGTTTTTGTTGCTCCCGCTAGATGCCAGATTCTCAATCAATCTCGTAGCTTCTTCAGGGCTTCTGGTACTAAAATTTCCCTCACTAGTTGTGTTCAAAGCCATCTGGCATTGTAATTCAATACCTCTGAAGAACGTGCTGAGAAGCTGCACTTTATTGAACCAGTGATGTGGATAGTCTCTCTTGTATGATTTGAATCTGATCCACGATTTTCTGAAAGACTCTGAAGGTTCTTGTGAAAAAGTAGCAATCTTGCTCCTCAGATCTTCTGCTCTAGCGTCATCAAAGAAGTTACGCAAGAAAGCGTTTTTTGATGTCAGTCAAGGATGTGAGGGATCCTGGTGGTAGTTGCTTAATCCAATATGAAGCTTCTCCAGTAAGTGAGTACTTGAAGATCTTACAGAAAAGATAGTCCTCAGGGACTCCATTGTCTTTAATAACAGTCACTAGATCCTCAAATCGCTCCAGATCATCCATAGTATGCTCATTTCGCAACCCATGGTAAGGTGTCTGCGCTAAGAGTCCGAAGAAAGCAGTCTTGATCTCAAAATCGTTTCTCTGAAAAGCTGGAGGACGAATAGGAAATTTGTTGGCGTAGAATGGCAAATTTGTTAGCCTTCTCTGAGCAGCTTGGACGTTAGCTTCAGGTTGAGCTATTACAGCGTCTTTATCTTCTGCTTCTGTGTCAAGGATTACAGCACCCTGATCGTCTATCTTTTGACTTGCTGCATTACGCAGATGACTGTTGATGTCATGCAAGTCTCCATTCACATTCTGAACCACTATTATAGGCGCAACCATCTGAACTCGTCTGATGTCGTCGATCGATGCAGATGATTTTCTATCGATCGATGCTACGTGATCAATGCCGTTCAATGCTAGAGTTCTGATGTCGGTCGATTCTGTTCGCAAATAAGTGTCGATCAACGCTAAGTAGGTGTCGTCAATCGATGCTTGTCGTCTTTCTTTTTGGAACGTACACTCAAGTTGTTGTGGGTATGAGAACAGTAATTCTTGTCCTTTGTTGCTCCTGGTACTCTTTTGTATACACCTGAAAAGCAAAGAAAAAGAAAAATCAGTAACTTGAAAATAACAAGAAACCTAGACTAAATCCTAGAAATTAAATCTAATGGTGATCAATGTTTTCCGGCAACGGCGCCAAATTTGACATAGGTGTGTTTATTGTTCTAGCAGGGTATCATTATCCTAAACAATTAACTATTAAATTAACCCTTAATCATAACACACAAAACAAAACTCTTTCCAAGAGAGATCATGTGTAGTACTTAGGGATTGAATCCACAAAGAACAATGACACACAATATATTTCTTATTTCTAAAGACTACGCTAGGTGATTATATATATATTGGTAAAAAGTAATTGGTTTAAAGAAATATTCCTTATCAGAAGGTGTAGATGCAATATGAAAATATTCTAGTAATGTAAATATAGAAGTATGCTAATAATGTCAATATGCAAATATGCTAATAATCTAATTAGATGTAAATGTAAATATGTTAGATATAGGGTTTCAAGCTTTATCAATTATAGGGGATAAGATGCATAGATACATAAATATTCTAGAACTCAAATATTGACTATTATGACCTTTTTAACTCCAACTCTCGTATGCGAACAAAATGAAAGACCATCGATCGACGGCTAAGGCCTTATGTCGATCGACGGTGAAATCAGAAGGAAGTGTGAACGAGATTTGATATGTTCACCAAGATAATTAGACCAGCTCTCACATGCGCCTAACAACCTAGTTCAATGGAGTCTACTCTAGCACATAACCTACTCTCGTAGTCGTCCATGTCCTACTTTCAAGATCCTAGTTAGCTACTCTAGAATGCAAGCGTTAAGCACAACTGAATTAATGGATATTAACTTAACTAGCAATCCTACTTTTGGGCTAATCCATGATTGCTATCATTCAACCCTAAATCTTAGAGGTAACTACTCAGACATAATCAAAGTAAGAATAATAGTTGGAATATAATGCATATATAAAATAATGGGGCTCCAATACAAATCTCCCTAAGGAGTTATGAATCTTCTCCCTAAATAGATCCTAAAACTATGATGGAGTGCTGGTACACACAAACACAAGGCACACTTTCCCAGCACACCCATGACACTCCTTTTGGTGCCTTACATAAAGTATAAATATAAAACCCTAAAGTCTAGGTCAAAACTCGTCAAGGGGTAATCTTGTAATCTTGTATCATGTCTCTAACTTGGGCTTGAAATCGTCTGTCTTCGAATTGGTCATCGATCGATGGCAGATAGTATTGTCGATCGATCTTGGTCATGTAACATCGGTCGACCCCGAGATAGTGTCGTTGACCGACGAAAGTCTTGTACTTCGACTCTCACAATGATCAGCTACGGATTATTCTTCTCTAAATGCTCCAAAAGCTCCAAGTATCTCTTTATATCTTCAAAACGTGCCTGGACCTGTAAAGACTTTAAAACATAGCCTAGACACACATAATAGACCCTAAATAGAGCTTATAACAAGGCCTGAAACTGGTAATAAATAGGCTATATCATAGAGCAAAACTGTAACGCCCCGATCCCCCACCGTACGACCGAGGTTTAGACCAGGTGTTTTGGACATGCGTCTACTCATTTTGAAACCCACCGGGGTGTTCCGTTACTGGTCCCATGAGTCATTGGACGCATTTTTTCGACCAAATACCAACTCAACCAAATCCATATACTTCTACTTACAGTCCTGCGAACATGAAAATTGAAAGGAGGGCATGAGTAAATGTGTTACTCAGTGAAGCGGTTGTAGACCACTTAGTGCAAAAAGAAGACTGGCTAGCCACTACAATCGTTCAAAAGCCTCATAAGATTTCATACTCGAAGCAAAGTAATGCAGTTTCAATCAACCTAACGACAAGCAATACAATGAAATCAGTCACTGCTACACACAGACTCGAATCGACTCAACAACTCGTCAACAATAAACCTAGACGTAAGGACTTATGGCCCGCTCATGCTTCCGTTGCGTGTTTACCTATCCCGAGAGATCTTACGTTCACAACTGTCCCCAGCTTCTTAATTGACTATCTGAGTTACAGCTTGTTGGCCCTTCCGGAGCTGTCTGCCAGCCTGATCCTAATAGTCATATTTCTGCCACGACTCCGCATGACTCGATTCTACGGCGCCTTTGAAAAAGATCCTGTCCTTTCACGGTCACCGTCCGTACACGGCCCTCCACTATTTCTATCATACACTATCACGGTCACCGTTTACACACAGCCTTTTCACTTAACTCGTCATATATATTTATAGAATCCATCGTTCTTGGTATCTCAATCGATACTTCTTTCACATTCAAATTCATTCTCATTCTCATTTCAATTACTAATTAACACATTAACTCATTAATTGGAAGGAACCCGTTCTCAGTGTCACACACATGTCACTTCACAACCATACATAGATCAACAGTCATGATACCAATTGTAACATCTATTCCTTAAGCGTTCACTTCTTTCTAGCAAACTAGCTTTCATCAAGCACTCATCATAAGAGGAATACAACCAATCACACAATCAAGCCAACAATATCATTCATCACATCAACACATGGCAGTCCATTAGGTCCTTTAAACAATGTGAAGGTTCTTATGCATCATGCTTCCATATATTTATCAACTTAGCATCCATGATGGTCTAACAACCTAACATTCAAACAAGATCTATCCAAACCTTAGTTCCACATCAACCAATATAGAGATCATCATTATAGATCTGGGTTCGCATCACCTCACCTTACAATAGTTCTGATAGATTTGGAGATCTGGATCTTGAGATCTGGATCTAGAAAACGAGAATATGGATCGGTGAAAATCCAAAAACTCTGATCATCAACCTCTCAGTGAGTAACTAGTTTACTCAGTGAGTATAATCTTGCATCCCAACACATATCAATAATATCCAGAGCAATCAACTCCATTTTTATGCAGTGGAAATATATTCCATAATTAATATAAATATATAAGGCATGTTATTCCATCAATGTGAATCTTATCTTAAACATCACCTCCACGAGACCCACTTTTCACTCATATTCATAATACATATATATATATATATATATATATGTGTACTAAAATCGGAGAATAACAAAGGCTAACTGAGCCTAGCGGGAAAGTAAACATCACCATCATTACTATCAGATGTTTCAAGATCGAATATCTAATGCTGCATGCAGTTACACTACCTCCAGGGTGCGACCACATTATCATGTCTTCATGACCTTGTTCCATATCGCAGGACCAATTCACGGTAAAGCAGGGACTTTCAGAAGAGTGAGTATACAATAAGACTTCACATGATCATACTCATATACTTAATCATATGCATATCTATTATACTTGAGAATAAGTACTAAGGCTCGAGATTAACCTCAGAGAATAATTCATAATATTTCTTATGTGCTTACAATAATAAACACTTCACAGTTCAATATAGATTAAGAGACTTTCTTATCAATTAACCATACAAATACTTTTAATCATGAAATACTCATTCATAACTCATCAATCATCTATCTAGACTCACCTTTGAATCCATGAGTTTGACTAAGGAAGACTAGACACGAGCTCAAGCTAATCACACTCCACTTCTGGTACACTTCAGATTCATAACAACCACAAGGACAACTCCGGCTGACCCGACGCCTCTCCTTGACGATCTGAATTCAAACCTGAGAATTGTCGCAGGTTTGATAAGTTATTAAGGTTGTTTCAGGACACACATCTGGGCAGATCATAACATGCTTACCAAGTGACTGATCGGCTAAAAGGAGTAACTGGACTGAGCTAGTAGAACTCCAATACAACTGATCAAATATAACACAATTACTAGGTTTATTCACTCGGTTTACTTAAATAGCTTACATCTACTCATACTAGACAAGTTCAGCTCGGTTATAGTCAGTTACAGGAAAGATCAGACTGAGTTCAAATCGGTTTACTCCCAGCAGTTCAGAACACCTTAGTCTTGTGATTCAAAAAGATTGATTCAAACTGAAACTAAGCAAAAACTGAACCGTATAACAACTTAGACAAGTGATCCGACCAAGACCCTAGCTAAACATGAACTGTTTCTGATCAGATAATCACTGAGGCAAGGAGATGAAGCTTACTAAAAATCAAAGCCGTTATATGGTCTCAGATGGTTATCTTCTCAAATCTGAGCTCGCGGCTGTTCTGATCAAAAAGAAAGATCAAAGTCCAATCATGATCTGAACTGAACTAGGTCTAGGGTCTACTTAAATCAAACATCTCACCTTCTTCTCTTTCTCACGGAACCAGACTGATCAAGGGTTGAAGATCAAATCACCAGAAAATTTTGCTTGATTTTTTTCTGAATTTTTCTCACTCAGTTTTCCCTTCTACTTTCTCTCTTTCTCTCTTAAAATTTTCTGGATTTTTCAGCTGTAATCTGAACGTGAAATCAGGCTAGAGAAGGGTTTAAATACTTCAGATGGCTTCGGCTTAGTGTCCAGCTGAGAAACCAATGCAAGGGTAAGAGGAGATAACTGCCGAGCTACTTCAGCATCTGCAGCATGCTGTCCTTTCCTTTGTCTGAAGCTATCTCCAGCCAATATTAACTAACTAAGAAAGGAAGCAAGCAAGAAGACTGCTTGTGATTGTCATGTGCCAATTACTGAAGAAGCTAAGAAAGCAGGAATGTGCATGGCATGTGACTTGATAAGTGAACAAGCAGGCTGACTTAGGAGGTGAAGGCATAAATTGGGTCAGGTAATACTTAGAAAGTTTTCCGATAATTTTTGGGCAGTTTTGACTAAATATTTCTTGTCCTTCTAATCTTGTTATGCTTTCTATTAATCTCGTTCAGCTTGAATAAAAATCAATCATAGTTATTAACTCTCGACCACAACTATCGAAGGAAAGTGTTTCAACCACAAGACAGTTCCGTCGAGATATTAATTCACTGGATCAATTTTTAATTTTAATTCCAGTTGACCAATCCTTAAACTGGTCTTTGGAGATGTTCTCGACCAAAATCCTTTCCGTTCGTAAGGGTAATTACAGGCAGGGTCCGGTAATCACCCACGAAGAATCAACATCCGCAGTAGATATCTTCGGTGGACGACCACGCATCCTTGAAGGTCTTTCAACGGAAGACGACTGCTCGCGTCCCACCTCGGTTCTCGGCAATAGCTTCCTCGGGCGACCCCGTATCCTCCTGGGAGGTGCCAACTCAGCCTCGGGCGAGAGCTGGAACATTGCATGGCCTTGCTCCATGCGCCTTTTCTCGGCCATTCTTTGGAAATGGGGCATCAACACCTTAGGTTCATGGTTGACTCATGTGGGTACGCCAATTGCAGCTCCCGGAACTTCTGTTCTCGTTCTGGGTACATGGGCTTCAACAGATTGCCATCCTGATTGTAGTATTCCCTACGGGCATATGCTAGCGTATCCTTGGGACTGTAGTTCATATGTTCCATCCTGTAACGGACTGGCGAAGACATCCTGCAAGTAATTAGATCTGATCTTATACATAATAGAAGTATATATATAGTTGGTGGTTTTGAAAACATTTTCAAACGTTTTTGGCTGCTCACAATAACTTTTTCAAAAGTACAATAGTTTTCAAAATGGCGGTCATCCTGACCCCCTACCTTAGGGTAACGTTAAGGGATGTTAACCCGAGCTCTTATACCAATTTGTAACGCCATTATCTCCTGTCATCCGACCAGAATTCAGACCAGTGTGTTATGGGCACACATCTACTCATTTTTAGACCCACCGGCGTGTCCCGTTACTGGTCCCATGAGTTACTTGTCCTTCCAACAATTACCAACCCAACCAAATCCATATACTTTTATTTACAGTCATGCGCACCAGAAAATGGAAACGAGGACTTGAGTAAATGGGTTACTCAATGAAGCGGTTTGACATGGGTGTGTTTATTGTTCTAGTAGGGTATGAATATCCCAAACAATTACTATCAAATTAACCCTAATCTTAGCACACAAATAATACTCTTGCCAAGAGAGATCATGTGTATTACTTAGGGACCGAATCCACGGAGAGCAATGGCACACAATAGATCTCTTATTTATAAAGACTAAGCTAGGTAGATATATATATTAGTTGTAGACAATCAATTAAGGAAATATTCCTTATCAAGAGGTATAGATGCAATATGGAAATATGATAATAATGTTTTAATGTAAATATGGAAATATGCTACTAACTTAATTAGATGCAAATGTAAATATGCTAGATCTAGGGTTTCAAGCTTAATGGATTATACGTATGCGAGCAAAAGGAAATACCGTCAATCGACGGCTAAGGCCCAATGTCGATAGATGGTGAAATCAGAAGGAAGTGTGAACAAGAATTGATAAGTTCACCAAGTTAATTAGACCAGCTCACGCATGCGGCTAACAACCTTGTTCAATTGAGTCTGTTCTGGCACAAAACATACTCTTGTAGTCGTCTATGTCCTACTTTCGAGATCCTAGTTAGCTACTCTAGAATGCAAGCATGAAGCACAACTCAATTGAGGGATATTAACTTAACCTAGTGACACAGGTGTGTTTACTATTCTAGCAGGGTATAAATATCCTAAACAATTAACTGTCAAATTAACCCTTAATCCTAACACACAAAAGAATACTCTTTCCAAGAGAGATTAGGTGTGGTATTTAGGGATCAAATCCACAGAGAACAATGACACACAATAGATTTTTTTTTCTAAACACTAAGCTAGGTGATTGTATATATTGGTAATAAGTAATTGGTTTAAGGAAATATTTCTTATTAGAAGGTGTTGATGCAATATGGAAATATGCTAGCAATGTAAATATTGAAGTATGCTAATAATGTAAATATGCAAATATGCTAATAGTCTAATTAGATGTAAATGTAAATATGTTCGATCTAGGGTTTCAAGCGTTATGAGTTATAGGGGAAAAGATGCATAGATATGTAAATATTCTAGAACTCAAATATTAACTATTCTGACCCTTTTAACTCCATTTCTCGTATGCGAGCAAAAGGAAAGACCATAGATCGACGGCTAGGGCCGTATGTCGATCAACGTAGAAATCAGAAGGAAGTGTGAACGAGATTTGATATTTTCACCAAGCTAATTAGACCAGCTCTCGCATGTGACTAACAACCTAGTTCAATGGACTATATTCTAGCACAGAACCTACTCTCGTAGTCATCCATGTTCTACTTTTGAGATCCTAGTTAGCTACTCTAGAATGCAAGCATTAAGCACAACTCAATTTTTGGATATTAACTTAACTAGTAATCCTAGTTTTGGGCTAATCCATGATTGCTATCATTCAACCCTAAATATAATAGGTAACTACTCAGACATAATCAAAGTAAGAACAATAGTCTGAATATAATGCATACTTAAAATATTGGGGTTCCAATACAAATTTCCCAAACGAGTTATGAATTTTCTCTCTAAATAAATCCTAAAACTATGATGGAGTGCTGGTGCACACACACAGACAAGGCAAACTTACCAGCACCCCGGCACACTCTTTTTGGTGTCTTACATAAAGTATAAATATAAAACCCTAAAGTATAGGTCAAAACTTGTCCAGGGGTAATCTTGTAATCTTGTGTTATGTCTTCAACTTGGGCTTGAAATCGGCTGTCTGCAAATTGGTCATCGATCACTGGCAGATGTGCAACATCGATCGATCTTGGTCACGTAACATCGGTCGACGCCAAGGTTGTGTCGTCGATCGAAGACAATCTTGTACTTCGACTCTCACAATGATCAGCTACAAATTATTCTCCTCTAAATGCTCCAAAAGGTCCAAGTATCTCCATATATCTCCAAAACGTACGTGGACCTGTAAAGACCTTAAAACATAGTCTTGACACACATAATGGACCCTAAATAGAGCCTATATATGGCCTGAAACTATTCATAAATAGAATATATTAGCTACCCCAAACTTAACTTTTTGTTGTCCTCAAGCAAACAAGCCTGCGGAAGAGGTTTTGAAAAGAGAAGACTCACATAATATCTAAGTATAATTATCACCTTACTCTATTGCAGCCACATCTTGTCAAGTGAATCAAAGAGAAATTTTGTATACCATATCCTAGTATAACAACCAATTCAATTCTACCAACAACTTAGCGAATACTAGTCTGACTCGCCCCTCTGCTGATTTCATTTCTTTGCATAAAATAAAAGTGCAGGTTTTACCTTGGGAGTATCGATCGAAGGACATATGGACTCTTACCTCTGCAAGTATCTGAACACACAGGTAGCCTTCTCTGATTCATTTCCTCTCTCTCTTCTCGCTTATTCTCAGTCAATGTCTCCCTTCTTTTGAGGGTATCATTTTCTTTTCTTTTTTTAATTTACTGAGATATTTGGATAGGCTTCCATCAATCGAGCCCTAATGGTTTTTGCCACGAGATCCTATTCAATTCTTTTTGACCTTTATCCCTTTCTACGTTCATATGAATCAAGCTTTAATGGTTGTAGCCACCAAATCATGTTTGACTCCCTTTTTTAATCTGAAGGGGAGAAAGAGGGCAATCAGTAGCACACTGACTTTTACCTTCCAGACTTGAAGAAGGAATCCGATCCAGTGTTTATCAAATCCCAAAGCAAGCAAATAATGTCAGGATTAGTGTTGGAAATCAACTTTGTTTCCTTCAACCTTTCTAAGAAAGTTTGATATAGTGGCAGGATGATCCGCTTCGATATCTCTAGTAATCTCTGCAAACAACCTTCTAATAATGGTGCTAAAGGTTGCTTAGTCAATAATAAATTTTGATCATAGTCATCTTCTTGTCTCCATAAAACTCTTTGAAAAACTTATAGATAGTAAATAAAACACAAAAACAATAAAATAGCGTCAGCGAACCTTCCCCCAGACTTAAATTACACTTTCCCCTGTGTAATCCACCCCGGATTGGTTAGGAAAAATCAAATCATAATTAAATAGCTTAAATATAGAACTCGATACCTCTCTCTGTAAGAGAGTGTCGATGGATGGTAGGTGGGTGTGGTCGCGATGGTCGCGATCCACTGTCGACAATGGTGACTCAACGGTGACGAACGATGGTGATTTAAACAGACTGTAAAAACGAAGTAAAACTCGAAATAAATAGTTGTATAAGCAAAAACTAAGTAAAAACTTACTAAACAGTGGGTTGCCTCCCACTCAGCGCTTGGTTAATCTTAAGCTCAACGTTTTGAACTTTCTGACTAGAATGGAGCTGGATCAACACTTGTAAAAAAAGTGTCTACATCTTCTTTGCTCTTATGAAACCATGTACCAATGAAGCTTCGCATTGCTTCATCTCCTCTGGCTTTTGCATTCTTTATGATACTCTTAGTAACCTCCACTGAATGCATTCTCCTTTGTAGATTCTCAATACTGCGCTTGAGCATTCTAAGTATGGCAGCTGTAGTGTATGATATATCATAAAATTGATTAGAAATATCTTCTTTCATCAGGTTCTGAGAAAAAGCAATCTCATTAAACCTTTCTTCTAATTGTGTTTCTACTACGCACTTTTGTCTATCGAAATCAGTATCGATCGATGGCAAGATGCTGCCGTCGATCGATGTCACTCTATATGGTCCACTCGCATGCTGTCTTTGAACAGTATCCACTTCATCTCATCCGTGTGTGTAGCCAAACCGGCGAGGCAGCTTTCTATAGGATAGTAGACATCATCAAGCCTCCTGTGGAAATCGTCTAATGATCTCTCTTGAGTTGTGTAGATTTCATCCACAATATCGTCGATATCTGCTCTGCTGTATGTGTTTGGTTTCTGCCTAGACATACAAATATTTGCTGCATGTTCAGGTAAACATATGTAGATGTACTCAAACATAGTAGCTCTCTCTAGAACTGCCTTGATATATGCTTCTTGCACATTCACAACTCTTACGTCTAGAGCTTGTGCATTACCATTATCATCTCTGTAGATGCCATACTCATCCTTCATTTCCCAAAAGAAATTTCTTCTGCCATCAGCATCAAAAGCTCTCGTTCCATACTCTACGCGATTGTCTATAAGTAGGGGATTTATCCAACTGATCGGTCCTGGAGTTTCAAAGAACTCGTGTACTCATGGAATAGGGGTATGGATCGATGTGTTATTCTTGTTGTCGATCGAGGGTTGAGTTTGGATTGGCTCGTGTTTCTGCTCCTTGTTGTCGATCGATGCTGGTACTGGTGCGTCGATCGATGGCTGGTGCTGTTGACCAAATAAATTTTCTGATCGTTCAGCCATAATAAGGGCGGCGTCTGCTACATCTGGTTGTAGATAACCATATCCTATTTCGTGTTCTGCAGCTGAATTACGTTTGGTTTCTGCTTCGTTCCCAGTATCCATCGATGGTGTATGGTCACCGTTGATCGATGTCGATTTCCCAAGTTGATGAGAAAAATGAAAAAATCCAGCCTCTTCCTTAGCAAGCCCTCGGTACTCAATTGTTTCTTCATCTTTGTAGTCTTCGTCGTACTCGAGGTAGGCTGTGTTGTAATTGAAGTCTCCATTGTAGGTGTTGACTCGTCCGGATGTTTGAGTGTCCATCAATTCTATAGGGAGGGTATCGATCGATTGTTGAAATAATAGGTCGTCTATTGATGTGTTGGGTGGGGTGTTGATCGATGCTCTTTCTTGCAATTCCTCACCGAACTTGAAATCGCAGAAGCATGTGGCCACAAGCTCTGCATCATTGCACAATTCGATCAGGGTAGCCTTGTTCTTATTTTTGACAGGTTCATAAAAAATATTTTTATCAATTAGAGATAGATACAACCTGTTTAACTTCATGTCGCATATGGCTCCCACAGTAGCCATGAATGCTCTCCCAAGTAGTAGAGAAGAGTTCCAATCTATCATGATGTCCATCCCATGAATTCTGTTGGAACTAAGGTATTGTTGATCTGCACTGGAACATCTTTTACCATCACTCCTGAGTTAACTCTTGAGTAGTCAACGAATGTAAAAGAATTGTTGGAGGGTTCCACTTTCAGGTCCAACTCCTCCGCCATAGACTTTGGCATAATTCTCACTGAAGATCCAATATCACAAAAGGAGTTGGGAAATTTGTTTCCTTTTATGAAACATGGAACCAAGAATATTTCAGGATCGCTTTTCTTCTTCAGACAAGTTCTCTGCTTCATCTTCTCTCTGAGGTGATTGAACATTACCTCTATGTCAACATCTGTCTCCCTTGTTTCACTGAAAAACATCCACAATTTGTGAGTATAATAATCTTCATCAAAAGAAATATCTAAAGGAATTTTAAAAACTCTTTTGGCAAAGCTATCTATCTCCTTTTCATTGGCTTCTCTACGTTGATGCTTTGGGATATTTTTCCTCCTCTCTGAAAGTCCCTCATCTTTTCTATCAGTAGCAATAGGTTCAGTTGTGCTGTATTCTGTTCCGAGGCTGTCACGGTCGGACATACAATAAAACTTGCATCGAGGTTTGGTAGCTGAACCGGGTTTCTCTGTTGTTGATCGATGCCAGAGGTGTACTGTCGATCGACTCTTCTATCACACAGATGATCGATGTCACGAGAACGTTGTCAATTGACGTTAGTCGATTCAAAAGAAGCCACTGATTTTGTAGGTTTCATCGTCAATCGATTCTCTCGGGTTGGTGTCGATCGATGCAAATGAGAAGTGCCGAGTGATATGGAATTTTTGAAACGGAAATTGCTGGTTTGATACTTCTCTTTCTTGATTTACTTCCAGAAATCATCATCAATCAATGCATTGATGTGGTGCTTTTTCCAAACCTCGATTTTTTCCTTAATCAAGCTCTCATGCCTCTTGATGGTCTCACTAGTTTGCATCACCTGATTCTCTAGTTTCCTCACATGAGTGCTGAGGTTTTCGAACTTGTGTTAAGGTTGAGGTACATACCATCTATCTTTCCATTAAAATCCACAGTCATCTTCTTTTGTCCCTCTAAGACTCTATCAACCATTGCTTCAATTTTTCTTTCCAAACCTTATGGAGGAGGATTCTGGTCATAGGAAGATCCATAAGTCCTGTTGTTGTTGAAGGGTGTTCCTGTGAATTTTGATTGAAGTTACTCCTTTAACCAGCACCATAGGAGTTCCTACTGAAGCATGGATTTCCTTGTCTATGGAAACCAATCCCATCAATGTAGTTTACATCTTCTTCTTCAATCTCATCTTCTCTAGACTCCATTGCTTCCACTTCTGCGAAAGTAACCTGTATCTTGAAAAATCTCTAAACACTATCTAGTTTTACCTTGACCTCTTCAATATGCTCCTTGCTTACCGTTGGAGCTGATTTTCTTCTCTCAATGTCAGTGTTTTTGGTGCTCCTGCTAGATGTCAGATTCTCAATTAATCTCGTACATTCTTCAGGGCTTCTCGTACTAAAATTTCCCTCACTAGCTGTGTGTCCAAATCCATCTGGTATTGTAATTCATTACCTCTGAAGAAAGTGCTGAGAAGCTGCACTTCATTGAACCTGTGATGTGGACAGTCTCCCTGGTATGATTTGAATCTGATCCACGAGTTTCTGAAAGGCTCTGTAGGTTCTTGTGAAAAAGTAGCAATCTTGTTCCTCAGATCTTCTGCTCTAGCGTCATCAAAGAAGTTACACAAGAAAACGTTTTTGATGTTAGTCCGGGATGTCATGGATCCTGGTGGTAGTTTCTTAAGCCAATATAAAGCTTCTCTAGCAAGTGAGTACTTGAAAAGCTTACAGAAAAGACAATCTTTAGGGAATCCATTGGCTTTAATAACAGTCACTATACCTCAAATCGCTCCAGATGATCTATAGTATGCTCATGTCGCAACCCATGCTAAGGTGTCTGCGGTACAAGTCTGAAGAAAGCGTTCTTGATCTTAAAATCGTTTCTCTGAAAAGCTGGAGGACGAATGGCGGATCTGTTGGCGTAGAACTGGTCTGGATGATTGTAGTCAGCCAGGGTTCTCTGAGCAGCTTGGGCGTTAGCTTCAGGTTGAGCTATTGCAATGTCTGCTTCTTCTGCTTCTGTATCAGGGATTACAGCCCCCTGATCGTCTATCTTTTGACCTGCTGCATTACGCAGATGACTGTTGAGGTCGTGCAAGCCTCCATTCTCATTCTGAACCACTATTATAGGCGCAACCATCTGAACTCGTTTGCTGTCCTCGATCGATGCAGATGAGATGCTGTCGATTGATGCTTAGTGATCAATGTCGGTAAATGTTAGAGTTTTGATGTCGGTCGATGTTGTCCATAAAGAAGTGTCGGTCGACGCTAAGTAGGTGTCGTCGATTGATGCTTGTCCTCTTTCTTTGCGGATCGTACGCTCGAGTTTTTGTGGGTATGAGAACAGTAATTCTTGTCCTTTGTTGCTCCTGGTACTCTTTTGCATGCACCTGAAAAACAACGAAAAAGAAAAATCAGTAACTTGAAAGTAACAACAAACCTAGACCAGATCCTAGAAATTAAATCTAATGGCGATCAATGTTCCCCGGCAACGGCGCCAAATGTGAAACGGGTATAACTCTTCTAGCAGGGTAAAAATATCTTAAACAATTAACTATCAAATTAACCCTTAATCCTAACACACAAAACAATACACTTGCCAAGAGAGATCATGTGTAGTACTTAGAGATCAAATCCACAGAGAACAATGGCAAACAGTAAATTTCTTATTTCTAAACACTAAGCTAGGTGATTATGTATATTGGTAACAAGTAATTGGTTTAAGGAAATATTCCTTATCAGAAGGTATAGATGCAATATTGAAATATGCTAGTAATGTAAATATGGAAGTATACTTATAATGTAAATATGCAAATATGCTAATACTCTAATTAGATGTAAATGTAAATATGTTAGATCTAGGGTTTCAAGCTTTATCAATTATAGGAGATAAGATGCAAAGATATGTAAATATTCTAGAATTCAATATTAACTATTCTGACCCTTTTAACTCCAACTTTCGTATGGGAGAAAAAGGAAAGACCATCGACTGACGGCTAAGGCCTTATGTCGATTGCCGGTGAAATCAGAAGGAAGTATGAACGAGATTTGATATGTTCACCAAGCTAATTAAACCAGCTCTCGCATGCGCCTAACAACCTAGTTCAATGGAATCTATTCTGGCATATAACCTACTCTCGTAGTCGTCCATGTCCTACTTTCGAGATCCTAGTTAGGTACTCTAGAATGCAAGCATTAAGCAAAACTCAATTGATGGATATTAACTTAAATAGCAATCCTAATTTTGGGCTAATCCATGATTGCTATCATTCAACCATAAATCTAATAGGTAACTACTTAGACATAATCAAAGTAAGAATAATAATCTGAATATAATGCATATATAAAATACTGGGTTTCCAATACAAATCTCCCGAAGGAGTTATGAATCTTCTCCCTATCCAAATACTAAAACTATGATGGAGTGCTGGTGCACACACACACACAAAGCACACTTACCAGCACCCCAGAAAACTCTTTTTGGTGCCATAAAAAGGTATAAATATAAAACGCTAAAGTCTAGGTCAAAAATTATCTAGGGGAAATCTTGTAATCTTGTGTCATGTCTCTAACTTGGACTTGAAATCTGTTGTCTGCGAATTAGCCATCGGTCGATGAAATCGTCTGTCTGCGAATTAGTCATCGATCGATGGCAGATATGCAACATCGATTGATCTTGGTCATGTAAAATCGGACGACACCAAGGTTGTGTTGTCGATCGATGACATTCTTGTACTTCGGCTTTCACAATTATTAGCTACGTATTGTTCTCCTCTAAATGCTACTAAAGCTCCAAAAGCTCCAAGTATCTCCATTTATCTCCAAAACGTGCCTGGACCTATAAAAACCTTAATACATAGCTTAGATACACATAATAGACCCTAAATAGAGCCTATAACATGGCCTATAACAGGTAATAAATAGGCTATTTCACCTAGCTATCCTACTTTTGGGCTAATTCATGATTGTTATCATTCAACCTTAAATCTAGTTGATAACTACTTGGACATAATCAAAGAAACAACAATAGTCTGAATATACTGCATATATAAAATATTGGGGTTCCAATACAAATCTCCCTAAGGAGTTATGAATCTAAAATCCCTAACACTCTAATGCTTTTCACACACTTGTGCACACACCATGCACCCTTGTCTCTGTGTAATACATAAAGCACAAATATAAAACCCTAAAATTTATGTCTACACTCGTTCAAGGCATTTTCGTTATCTGTCTCTAACTTGGGCTTAAAATCGGCTCTCTGTGATTTGGCAGTCGATCAATGGCAAGTGTGCAACATCGATCGACGTTGGTCTTGTAACATCGGTCTACGCCAAGGTTGTGTCGTCGATCGACGACTGTCTTGTACTCTGACTCTCTAAATGATCAGCTACGGATTCTTCTCTTCTAATTTCTCCAAAAGCTATAAGTATCTCCATATATCTCCAAAACGTACGTGGACCTGTAAAGACTCTTAAACATAGTATAGACACAAATAATATACCATAATTTGAGCCTATAATTGGTAATAAATAGGCTATATCAACTCCCCCAGACTTAACCATTTGTTTGTCCTCAAGAAACTGTGAAAGAGGTTTTGAAAAGAAGAGACTCGCATAATATCTAAGTATAACTGTCACCCTACTTTGTTGCAACCATATCCTATCAAGTCAATCACAGAGAAACTTTATATACCCTATCCTAGTATAGCAACCAAATCCATTCTACCAACAACTTAGCAAATACTAGCTTGACTCACCCCTCTACTGATTTCATTTCTTTACATAATATAAATTGCAAGCTTTATCCTGGGAGTATCAATCAAAGGACACATGGACTCTTACCCCTAAAATTCTGGACAACCAGGCACAAAGCCTTCTCTGATCCCTTTCTTCCCTTTTTTCTCTCTTCTCTACATCTTTTTATATCTTAAATCCAATGATCAATGCTGCTTAACACAAATATTATGCCATCTTATTTTCGATTTTCTTCTTCTTTTCTTTTTTCTCTTTTGATTTTTATGGCAAAGTTGAAGGCGAATAGTAGCGTCATCAGTAATGTACCTACCCCTCGCTTTCAACAATGTGTGATCGTTCCTCCGAATTAGAATAATGGGGTCATCGATAATGTACCTACCCCTCTGCATCTCGGGAAGTCATCTCAATCTTTTATGCTTTTAGGTAGATGCTGAAGAGAGAGAGAGAGAGAGAGAGAGAGAGAGAGAGAGAGAGAGAGAGAGAGAGAGAGAGAGAGGTGCAATAACTTGTACCTACAGACTTCCAGAGGAATCCGATCCAGTGTATACCAAGCCCCAAAGCAAGCAAATAATGTCAGGATTAGTGTTGGAAATCAGCTTCAGTTCCTTCAAACTTTCTACGCAAGTGTTATATAGCGGCATGATGATCCACTTTGGTATCTCTAGTAATGTATGCAAATAACCTTCTAAGAATGGAGCTAAAGTGTTGTTTGTCAATAATAAATCTTGATCATAGTCCCTGACGTGATTGTGTTTTTATGTTTTAATAAGGTAATAATATCCTAAATAAACAACAGTCAAGTCAACCCTTGTTTCTAACACACATTACAATAATACTCTTGTCAAGAGATATTGAGTGTAGTACTTAGGGATTGAATCCACATAGAATAATGGCACACAATAGATTTCATATTTCTAAAGGCTAAGCTAGGTAACTATACATATTGGTAGCAAGTAATCAGGTCAAGAAAATATTTCTTATTAGAAAGTATAGATGCAATATGAAAATATGCTAATAATGTAATATGGAAATATGATAGTAATGTAAATATGGAAATATGCTAGATCTAGGGTTTCAAACAAGTGGATTATAGTAGATAGAAGTTAAAGGTATTTAATCATGGAACTCGAAATCTAATGTAAAAGACACCAGCTCTCGCATGCGCGCCTAATCTTTTGACGAAGTCCAATATCTCAACTCTCGCATGTTGACACAGAATAACCATAGATCGATGGCAATGATCCTGCGTTGATCGATGGTTTCTTGAATCAAGCGTTATGACCTAATTTGATAACTTCACTAGATTGGCTAAATCAACACTCGTTTGTTTCTAGCAACCTAGCTCAACAGAACAAATTCTGGTAGTAGACCATGCTCTCGCTTGTGCCTAACTATCCTATTATCAGGGTTATAGTTAGCTACTCTAGAACACAAGCAATAAACACAATTATATTAATATATTTTAATAATGACTTTAACAATTCTATTGTTTGGCTAATCCCTCAGTACCATTGATAAACCCATAACCTAGTTGATGACTACTCAGACATATTTGAAGTAAGAATAGAAATCTGAATAAAATGTATAGATAAAATATTGGGGTTTCAAAGCACACTTAGAATACAGTGGCAAATGCTAGCAAACACACACACAAACTCTTGCCCCCTTAACTCTAGCACACTTAGCATGGTGAAATACATAAAGTATAAATAATACCCTAAAGTCTAGGTCAAAACTCATCCAAGGGTAGTCTTGTAATCTTGTATCATTTCTCTAACTTGGGCTTGAAAGTCGACTGTCTGCGAACTGGACATCGATGGATGGCAGATGTGCAACATCGATCGATCTTGGTCATGTAACATCGGTCGACGCCGATGTTGTGTCGTCGATCGATGGTAATCTCGTACTTTGACTCTCTCAATGATCAGCTACGGATTATTATCCTCTAAATGCTCCAAAAGCTCCAAGTGTCTCCATATATCTCCAAAACGTACCTGGACCTGTAAAGACCTCAAAAAATAGCCTAGACACACATCACATACCCTAAATAGAGCCTATAACATGGTCTAAAACTAGTAATAAATACACTATATCAACTCTCCCATACTTAACCTTTTGTTTGTCCTCAAGCAAACAAGCCTGTGAAAGATGTTTTGAAAAGCAATGACTCACATATTGTCTAAGTATAACTGTCACCTTGCTTTATTGCAACCACATCCTATCAAGCCAATCACAGAGAAACTTTATATACCATATCCTAGTATAGCAACCAAATCTATTCTACCAACAACTTAGCGAATACTAGTCTGACTCCCCCCCTCTACTGATTCTATTTCTTTGCATAAAATAAAGTGCAACCTTTACCTTAGGAGTATCAATCAAGAGACACATAAAATCTTACCTCTGCAAGTATCTGAACACAAAGGCAGCCTTGTCTGCTTCCCTCCTCTCTCTCTTCTCACTTCTTCTCATTCAATGTCTCCCTTGTTTTGAGGGTATCATTTTATTTTTTTTAATTGACTGAGATATTTGTATAGGCTTCCATGAATCAAGCCCTAATGGTTTTTGCCACCAGGTCATGTTCACTTCTTTTTGACCTTTATCTCTTTCTAGGATCATATGAAACAAGCTATAATGGTTGTAGCCACCATATCCTATTCGATTGCTTTTTAATCTGAAGGGGAGAGAGAGGGGAATCAGAAGCACACCGACTTTTACCTTTCAGACTTGCAGAAGAAATCTGATCCAATGTATTCCAAATCCCAAAGCAAGCAAATAATGTCAGGATTAGTGTTGGAAATCAGCTTCGGTTCCTCCAAACTTTCTAAGCAAGTGTGATATAGTGGCAGGATGATCCACTTTGGTATCTCTAGTAATCTTTGCAAATAACCTTCTAAGAATGGTGCTCATAGCATGGTTAATCAATAATAAATCTTGATCATAGTCCTCTTCTTGACTCAATAAAACTTTTTGAAAAAAAACTTTTATAGATATAAATAACATTCAAAGACAATCAAATAGCATTAGGAAACCTCCCCCAGACTTAAATTACACGGTCCCCAGTGTAATCTACCCCGGATTGGTTAGAAAAATTAAATCATAAGTAATTAGCTTAAGTATAGAAGTCGATACCTCTCTCTGTAAGAGAGCGTCGATCGATGGTTTGATATGGGTGTCAATCGATGTTAGACCTGCTCGTTGATGGTGATCATCGATCAACACAGTTAAGTGCCTATCGATCGATGCGATGGTTACTCCGTCTTTCGGCAGTGATCAAGTGTGAGTCGATGCTCTATGCAGATTCTCTTTCTCTATTTTTTTTTTGAATAATCTGTAATAAATAAATACGAATATTAGTAATAAATGAAGAATTAAAACTAATTAAAACTAACTAAACCGTGGGTTGCCTCCCACTCATCACTTGGTCAGAGTCTTAAGCTCGACATTGTAAATGTTTTGACTAGGAAGGAAATTGATCAACACTTGGAAAACAAGTGGCGACAGCTTCGTTTCTCTTCTGAAACCATGTGCCAATGAAGTTTCTGATTGATTCATCTCCTATGGTTTTCTCATTCTTTATGATCTCCTTTGTAACCTCTAGTGAATACATTCTTCTTTGTAGATTTTCAATACTGCGCTGAAGTAATCGAAGTCTTGCAGCTGTAGTGTATGACATTACCTCTAGTTGCTGAGAAACATCTTCTTTCATTAGGCAATGAGAAAAAGCAATATCAAAGAACCTTTCTTCTAAGTAGCGTTTTGCTGCGAAATTTTGTTTGTTGAATTTAGTATCGATCGACGGCGTAAGTTTGCCGTCGATCGATGTCACTCTATCTGGTCTACTCGCATGCTGTCTCTGAAAAGTATCCATTTCTTGCTTCATCTCATCCATGTGTGTAGTCAAATTCGTGAGGCATTTATCGATAGGATAGTAGACATCATCAAGTCTCATATAGAAATCATCCAGTGACATCTATTGAGCTTTGTAGATCTCATGCACAATATCATCAATCTCTGCTCTATTGTATGTTTCGTGCTCCTGCTCCGTGTTGTCGATTGACGCTGGGACCTGTGTGTCGATCGATGGCTGTTGCGGTTGTCCCAAGAAATTACCTGATCGTTCAGCTATTAGCAAGGCGTCTGCTACATCTTTTTTAGGTCGAGTAAGAATTCTCCCATAAAGACCTCGTGCACGTCCTTCCACATCTCTGAAAATTCCAAACTCATCTGGTCTAAGGTAACAAGCTTATGTTTCTTCTGGTCCAAGTGATTGATCTGGTTTAGTTTTGATGTCGTTTGATGGCCAAGATAGGCCGATTGTTGATGCTGGATTGCCTACTCTTGCGTTCATTACCCAGCCTGGTTCATCCTCATCATAATCTGAGTCATACTCTTTGTAGGCTGCACTTTTTCCTTGGCATGCCCAATTTGTGTCGATCGATGGTCTATGGTTACCATCTATCGATGCTCGATAATCATACCGTTGCCCAAAAAGGTTTCCAGCTCCATTGGCCATTGCAAGTATATCTTCTACATCCTCCTTCATGAAGTTTAGAATTCTGCCATCCATAACTATTGTGTGACCATCTGGATCTCTCATAATGCCGAACTCATCTGGTTCTAGATAACCAGCTTCTCTGTCGTTTCTTCTTCTGAATCATGTTTCGGTTCTGGTTCGTGCTTAGTATCGATCGATGGCATATTGTTTCCGTCGATCGATGTCGATTTCCCCGGTTCATGGTAAATATAAAAAAATCCAGCCTCCTACACAGAAATCCCTCGGTACTCGATCATCTCTTCTTCTCTGTAATGTTCATCGTATTCGAGGTGGGCTAGATTGTAATCGTAATCAGCATGGTTGGTGTGGATCGTTTCTGGGATATGGGTATCGATCGATGCTGAAGGGTGGGTGTCGATCGATTGTTGCAGGAATGTCGATCGATGCTAAGGGTTGGGTGTCGATCGATTCTCCATCTACCAATTCCTCATTACACTCGTAGTCGCAGAAACATGTGGCCACAAGTTCTGCATCATTACATAATTTGGATGGGGTAGCCTAGTTCTTGTTTTTAACAGGTTCATAAAAGTTATTTTTATCAGTTACAGATAGATACAACCTGGTTAAATGTATGTCGCATATGGCTCCCACAATAGCCATGAAAGCTCTCCCAAGGAGTAATGAAGAGTTCCAATCTATCCTGATGTCCATACATGAAAGTCTACTGGGACTAGGGTGTTGTTGATCTGTACTAGCACATCTTTTACCATCCCTCCTGAGTTTACTTTAGAGCAGTCCTCAAACGTGAACGAATCGTTGGAGGGTTCCACTCTTAGGTGCAGCTTCTCTGCCATAGACTTTGGCATAAAAATCACTGTAGATCCAGTGTCACAGAGGGCGTTAGGGTATTTGTTTCCTTTGATGAAGCATGGAGTCACAAATTTCCCAGGATCACTTTTTTTTTCAAACAGGTTCTCTGTTTCATCTTCTCACTGAGGTGATTGAACATGGTTTCTATGTCATCATATGTTTCCCTTGTTTCCCTGAAAAACATCCACAATCTGTGAGTATAATAAGCTTCATCAAAAGATATCTCTAAAGGAATTTTAATTACTCTATTAGCAAAGCCATCCATGTCCTTTTTGTTGGTTTCTCTGCGTAGATGTTTTGGGATCTTTGTCCTCCTCCTTGAGTGTCCCTCGTCTTCTCTATCAAGATCTGTAGATTAAGACATGTCTTTATTCTGTTCCGAAGTTGTTGTTGTTGGATGCACAATCAGACTTGCGTTGAGGTTGGGTAATCAGATTGGGTTTCCACGCTGTCGCTCGATGACTGGCATGGAGTGTCGATCGATTCCTTCGTCTCTATTTCGATCGATATCGTGAGTACTGCATCCATCGATGTTACTTGATTCGCATGAGGCTATCGATTTTATAGGTTTCACTGTCGGTCGATGGTCGTTGTCTTGCGTCTATCGATGCCGACGGGAATTGCCGAGTGATATAGAATTTTCCACACGAAAGTTGCTGTCTTTGGGTTTCACTTCTTGCCAGAAATTCTCATCAATTAATGCATTGACGTGGTGCGTTTGCCCAGTCTCCATCTTCTCATTAATCAGGATCTCATGTCTCCTAATTGTCTCACTTGTTTGCATCACTTGGTTCTCCAACTTCTTCACATGGGTGCTGAGGTTTTCAAACTTGGTGTTGAGGTTGAGGTACAGACCATCTATCTTTTCATTGAAATCCACAGTCATCTTCTGCTGTCCCTCTAAGACTCTATCAACCATTGCTTCAATCTTTCTTCCCTGAGTTTCTGGAGGAGGATTTTGGTAGTAGGAAGATCCATATGTCCTGTCATTGTTGAAGGGCTTTCGCTGTGAACTCTGACTAAAGTTACTCCTTTGACCAGCACCAAAGTAGTTCCTCCTCAAACCTGGATTTCCTTGTCTCTGAAAACCATTCCCATCGATTGAGTTCACATCCTCTTCTTCAATCTCATCATCTCCAGAATCTATCGCTTCTACTTCTGCAAAAGTAACTTGTTTTCTGAAAAATTTCTGGACACTATCCAGCTTTGCTTTTACCTCTTTAATCTGCTCCTTGCTTATTGTTGGAGTCGATTTCTTCCTCTCAAAATCGGTGTTCTTGGTACTGCTGCTAGATGCCAGATTTTTGATCAATCTTGTACCTTCTTCAGGGCACCTAGTGCTGAAATTTCCTTCACTAGCTGTGTCGAAAGCCATCTAATAGTGCAGCCCAATACCTCTGAAGAAAGTGCTAAGAAGTTGCACTTCGTTGAACCCATGATGTGGACAGTCTCTCTGGTATGACTTGAATCTGATCCATGAGTTTCTGAAAGACTATGAAGGCTCTTTTGAAAAAGTAGCAATTTTGCTCCTCATATCTTCTGCTCTTGCGTCATCAAAGAAGTTATGCAAGAAAGCGTTCTTAATGTCAGTCTAGGATGTCAAAGATCCTGGTGGTAGTTGCTTAAGCTAATATTAAGCTTCTCCACCAAGTGAGTACTTGAAGAGCTTACAGAAATGATAGTCCTCAGGGACTCCATTGGCTTTAATAGCAGTCACTAGATCCTCATATCGCTCCAGATGATTCATAGGGTGTACGTGTCGCAACCCATGGTAAGGTGTCTTCGCTACAAGTTCGAAGTAAGCGGGCTTGATCTCAAAATCGTTTCTCTGAAAAGTTGGAGGACGAATGGCGGATCTGTTGGAGTAGTACTGGTCTGGACGGTTATACTCAGCCAGCGTTCTCTGAGTATCTTGGGCGTTAACTTTGGTTGAGCTATTGCAGCGTCAGCTTCTGCTTCAGGGTTTATAGTCCCTTGATCTTCTATCCTTTGACCTGCTGCATTACGCAGATGACCGTTGAGGTCATGCAAGTCTCCATTCTCACTCTGAACCACAATTATAGGCGCAACCATCTGAACTTGTTTGATGTCGTCGATCAATGTGGATGAGATGTTGTCGATCGATGCTAAGTGATCAATATCGGTCGATGCTAGAGAAATGGTATTGGTCAATGTTTGAGTTCTGATGCCGGTTGATACTGTCCGTAAAGATGTATCGGTCGATGCTGAAGGTATGCCGTCGATCGATGCGTGTCGTCTTTCTTTGCGATCGTGAGTTCGAGTTGCTGTGGGTCAGAGAACAGTAAGTCTTGTCCTTTGTTGCTTCTGGTACTCTTTTGCATGCACCTGAAAACAAAGAAAAAGAAAAATCAGTAACCTTGAAACTCACAAACCTAGACTAAGTTCTCGAAAATAAATCTAATGGGTGATCAATGCTCCCTGGCAACGGCGCCAAATTTGACGTGAGTGTGTTTTTATGTTTTAATAAGGTAATAATATCCTAAACAAACATAGCTCAAATTAACCCTTGTTTCTAACAAACAATACAATAATACTCTTGTCAAGAGAGATCGAGTGTAGTACTTAGGGATCAAATTCATAGAGAACAATGACACACAATAAATTTCTTATTTCTAATGGCTAACCTAGGTAACTATATATATTGGTAGCACGTAATCAAGTCAAGGAACTATTCCTTATTAGAAGTTATAGATGCAAAATGAAAATATGCTAATAATGTAAATATGGAAATATGATAGTAATGTAAATATGGAAATATACTAGATCTAAGGTTTCAGGCAAGTGGATTATAGTAGATAAAAGTTAAAGGTATTTAATCATGGAACTTGAAATCTAATGTAAAAGACACCAGTTCTCGCATGCGTGCCTAATCTATTGACCAATTCCAATATTTCAGCTCTCGCTTGTTGACACGGAATGACCATCAATCGATGGCAATGATCCTGCGTCGATCGATGGTTTCTTGAATCAATCGTTATGACCTAATTTGATAAGTTCACTAGATTGGCTAAATCAACTCTCTTTTGTTTCTAGCAACCTGGCTCTCGCTTAAGCCTCACTAACTATTATCAGGGTTCTAGTTAGCTACTCTAGAACACAAGCAATAAACACAATTCTATTAATTAGATCTAATAATGACCTTAGCAATTATATTGTTTGGCTAATCCATCAATTCCATTGATAAACCCTAAACCTAGTTGACGACTACTCAGACATAATTGAAGTAAGAATAGATATCTGAATAAAATGAATAGATAGAATATTGGGGTTTCAAAGCACAATTAGAATACAATAGCAAATTCTAGCACACACAGAAAAACTCTTGCCCCCTTAACTCTGGACACTTAGCATGGTGCAATACATAAAGTATAAATAAAACCTTAAAGTCTAGGTCAAAACTCGTCCAAGGGTAGTCTTGTAATCTTGTGTCATGTCTCTAACTTGGGCTTGAAAGTCGGTTGTCTGCGAACTGGACATCGATCGATGGAAGATGTGCAACATCGATCAATCTTGGTCATGTAACATCGGTCGACGCCAATGTTGTGTCGTCGATCGATGGTAATCTCGTACTTTGACTCTCTCAATGATCAGCTACGGATTATTCTCCTCTAAATGCTCCAAAAGCTCCAAGTATCTTCATATATCTCCATAACGTACCTGGACCTGTAAAGACCCTAAAATATAGCCTAGACACACATAATAGACCCTAAATAGAGCCTATAACATGCTCTAAAACTGGTAATAAATAGGCTATATCAGTCCCCTTCTTGACTCAATAATGTTTTTTGAAAAACTTTTATATATAGTCAATAAGACTCAAGAACAAATAAATAGCAATAGCGAACCTCCTCGAGACTTAAATTACACTGTCCCTAGTCTAATCCGTCCCGGATTGGTTTAGGAAAAATCAAATAATAAGTAAACAGTGTAAGTAGAAAACTCGAAACCTCCCTCTGTAAGAGAGTGTCGATCAGTGGTAGGTGGGTGTGGTCGATCGATGGTCGCGATCCATTGTTGACTGATGGTGCCTCTATTGTGTCGATCGATGGTGGACTCAAATAGTCTGCAAAAAAAAAATTAAAACTCGAAATAAATAGTAGTATAACTAAAAACTAGATAAAAACTTACTAAACAGTGGGTTGCCTCCCACTCAACACTTGGTTATAATCTTAAGCTCGAGGTTTTGAACTTTCTGACTAGTATGGAGGTTGATCAACACTTGGAAAACAAGTGTCTATATTTTCTTTGCCCTTCTGAAACCATGTACCAATGAAGCTTCTCATTGCCACATTGCCTATGACTTTCTCATTCTTTATAATCTCCCTAGAACCCTCCACTGAATGCAATCTCCTTTGTAGATTCTCAATACTGCGCTGTAGCAATTCTAATTCTGGTAGTTGTAGTCTCTGATATATCCTCCAATTGCTGAGAAATATCTTCCTTCATCATGCTCTAAGAAAAAGAAATCTAATCGAACCTGTCTTCTGATTGTTTTTCTGCTGCTTTTTTTTTCTGTCTATCTCAATATCGATCGATGGCCTGATGTTGCCGTCAATTGATGTCAGTTTGTCTGCTCTAGTCGTATGCTGTCTCTGAACAGTGTCCAAATATGCTTCGTATCATCCATGCGAGTTGTCAAACCGGTGAGGCACTAGTCTATAGGATAGTAGACATAATCAAGCCTCTTGTAGAAATCATCCAGTGACATCTTTTGAGCTTTGTAGACCTCATGCACAATATCATCAATCTCTGTTCTGCTGTATGTCTTTTGTTTCTTCATAGACATATCGATCTTTTCTGCATGTTCTGGTAAACATATGTTGCTCATCTGGTTGTAGATAACCAGAATATCTCCTCTGCATCTCTCAGAATATCGAACTCATCTGGTTGTAGATAACCATATTCCTTTTCACGTTCTGCTGCTAAATCTAGTTTGGAATCTGCTTTAATATAAGTTTCAATTGATGGTGTATGGTTACCGTTGATCAATGTCGATTTCTCGATTCGATGGGAAAAATAAAAAACACCAGCCTCTTCCATAGTAATACCAACGGTACTCGATTATCTCTTCTTCTCATTCCTCTTCGTCGTACTCGAGGTAGGCTGGGTTGTATTCAAAATCTGCATGGTAAGTGTTGACCGGTTCTGAAGTAGGATTACTGATCGATAATAAAGGGTGGGTGTCGACCGATTGCGGAACTGAAAACGCGTCGATCGATTATCTAGGATGGGTATCGATCGATGCTCCATCTTTCGACTCCTCATTGAACTCATAATCGCAGAAGCATGTGGCCACAAGCTCTGCATCATTACACAATTCAATCACAGTAGCTTTTTTCTTATTCTTAATAGGTTCATAAAAATATTATCAACTAGAGATGGATACAACATGTTTAACTTCATACCGAAGATCACTCCCATAGTGTCCATGATATTAATCAAATGGAAGTCTATTGGGACTAGGGTATTGTTAATCTGCTCTGGAACATCTATTGCCATCCCTCGTGAGTTCACTTTTGAAAAGTCTACAAATGTGAAAGAATGATTGGAGGATTCCACTTTCAGGTTCAGCTCTTCTTCCATAGTCCTTGGCATAATGCTCACTGATGATCCAGTATCACATAGGGCATTGGGATATTCGTTGCACTTGATGAAGCATGGAACCACGAACTTCCCATGATAAATTTACTTTCTCAGACAAGTCCCTTGCTTCATCTTCTCTCTGCGATGATTGAACATGATCTCTATATCATCATTTATCTCCTTTGTTTCCCTGAAAAATATCCACAACTGTGAGTATAATAAGCTTCATCAAAAGAGACATCTAAAGGAATTTTGAAATCTATTTTAGTAAAGTTATCCATCTCTTTTTCATTGGCTTCTCTGCGTTGATGTTTGGGGATCTTTTGCTTCCTCTTGGAGTGTCCCTCATCTTCTCCATCAAGATCCATAGCTTTAGACGTGTCTGTCTTCTGTTCTGAAACCGTCACTGTTGGACGCACAATTAAAATCGCATTGATGCTCGGCAGTCGAACGGGTTTTCTCATATGCCGATAGATGCTCAGGTTGCATTGTCGATCGATGCTCAGGTTTCATTGTCGATCTATACCGCTATCACTCTGTCGGTCGATGCTCTCGTCTCTGTGTCGATTGACGTTTGTCGATTCACACGAATCAACTGATACTGAAGGAATCGTTGTCGATCGACGCTTATCCCTTGGGGTCGATCGACACCAATGGGAACTTCGGTATGACACAGAACTTTCCACAAAAAAATCTCCTTCTTGAAGCTTCTCTCTCTTAACTTCCTGCCAAAAATCATCATGAATCAATTCATTGACGTGGTGCTTCTGCCCGGCCTCCATTTTCTCCTTAATCAGGCTCTCATGGCTCCTAATGGTTTCACTTGTTTGCATCACTTGATTATCCAAATTCTTCCCATGGGTGTTGAGGTTTTTGAACTTGGTATTGAGGTTGAGGTACAAACCATATATCTTTCCATTGAAATCCACAATCATCTTCTGCTGTCCATCTAAAAATCTGTCAACCATTTCTTGGATCTTGCTTTTCTGAGCCTCTGGAGGAGGATTCTGTTAATAAGAAGATTTATATGTCCAGTTGTTGTTGAAGGACTTCCGCTGTGAACCCTGATTAAAGTTACTCCTTTGACCAATCCCATAGAAGTTCCTGTTGAAAGCAGGATTCCCTTGTCTGTGGAAAACATTCCCACCATTGAAGTTCACATCTTCTTCTTCGATCTCATCATCTCCAGACTCTATTACTTGTACTTCAGAACACTATCCACTTTTTCCTTGACCTCTTGAATTTGCTCCTTGCTCAAATCTGGAGTTGATTTCTCCCTCTCAAATATGTATTCTTGGTACTGCTGCTGGATGTCAAATTCTCAATCAATCACGTAGCTTCTTCAGGACTCCTAGTGGAAAAATTCCCCTCATTAACTTTGTCCAAAGCCATCTGATACTATAATCCAATACCTCTGAAGAAAGTTCAAAAGAAGCTGCACTTCGTTGGGCCCGTGATTTGGACAATCTCTTTGGTATGACTTGAATCTGATCCAGGAGTTTCTGAAAGACTCTGAAGGCTTTTGTGAACAAAGTAGCAGTCTTGTTCCTCAGATCTTCTACTCTCGCATCATCAAAGAAGTTATGCAAGAAAGTGTTCTTGATGTTAGTCCAGGATGTCAGATATCCTGGTGGTAACTGCTTAAGCCAATATGAAGCTTTTCTAGCAAGTGACTACTTGAAGAGCTTACAAAAGAGATAGTCCTCAGGGACTCCATTAGCTTTAATAACAATCACTAGATCCTCAAATTGCTCCAGATGATCCATAGGGTGCTCATGTTGCAACCCATGGTAAGGCGTCTGCACTACAAGTGTAAAGAAAGTTGGCTCGATCTCAAAATCGTTTCTCTGAAAAGCTGGAGGACGAATGGCGGATCTGTTGGCGTAAAACTAGTCTGGACGGTTGTAGTTAGCAAGTGTTCTCTGAGCAGCTTTGCATTAGATTCAGGTTGAGCTACTGGAGCGTCTGCTTCCGTTTATGCTTCTGTACAGTCACCCTTATCGTCTATCTTTAAACCTGCTGCATTACGCAGATGGCCGACGAAGTCATGCAAGTCTCACCTCTCATCCCAAGCCAATACTAAAGTCGGAACCATTTGAACTTGTCTGCTATTGTCGATCGATTCTGGTAAGTTTCTGTCGATCGATGTGGTGTGAACAATGTCGGTCGATGCTCGAGTTCCTATCTCGGTTGATTTTTCCCGTAAATAAGTGTCGGGCGATGCTATGTTGGTGTTGTCGATCGATGCTTATCGTCTTCCTTTGTCGATCGTAAGTTCGAGTCTTTTTGGGTCTGAGAATAGTATTTATTGTCCTTTATTGCTCCTGGTACTTCTTTGCATGTACCTGAAAAACAAAGGAAAATAAAAGTTTAGTAACTTGAAAGTAATAACAAACCTAGCCTAAGTCCTTGAAATTAAATCTAATGCTGATCAATGCTCCTCGACAACGGCGTCAAATTTGACATGGGCGTGCTTATTGTTATAGCAGGGTATGAATATCTTAAACAATTAACTATCAAATTAACCCTAACCTAAACACACAAATAATACTCTTGCAAAGAGAGATCAGGTGTAGTACTTAGGGATCGAATCCACAGAGAGTAATTAAAGAGCCTTAACCCGGATACTTGATCCAGTGAGGTTCCTAAGGTTCTACCGTGGTTAATTCAGGCCGAACAGTTCAATTTTAAGGCCTGATATTCTTAAGTCAAGTTTCATTATTCTGTGATTCAAATTTTAGAGTCTATATGCGAGTTATTAGAGTCAAAACTATGATAAACCGATTGTTTTATTTATATTACAAAGTATTCGATACAATTGTTAAGTTTGCACCATAGGCTATTACAATGTTCGATCCTAAATCAGTCTATCCAACCGCCCATCCTCCCCATGCCCTCGAGTCTTCACGGCAAAGCCAAATCCTTCCCACGATTACCATCATGTCCTGAAACCAACCAAAAGTAAGCATCTATCCGATAACTTAACAGTTACTTTCTAATGCATGCAACAATAATCGGTTTCTTTCTATGTTCATCCCGAAAATCCCCTTATTAATATTCATTTTATTAGGTTTATTATCCGGATCGTTCAGGTTCAGTTTGCGGATCCATAACTGTCCGTCTTACCACCGAACCATCCGGATCGGCCTTAACCCGATCAAGCCATTAGGCTAAACTCGTGATCTATCGGATGCAGCACTTAGGCATCGGATCACATGATCTGACCGGGTTACAGCCTTGGTATTTTACCCGGCCTTAAGGCCTAAGTTACTTGATCGTTCATGCAGAAGAAAGAAGGAAACGATCAAGTTAGAAAGAGATGGATGTAACAGTTTCACCTAATCACCATATAACCAGTCAGAATCACCCGAGGGTTATAAGCGATGGTTTATTAGGTCCATCCACTCACCTTGGAAGGCGTTATAGAGTTCCGGTCCCAGTACGCAGTTCCTTCTTCTTAGGACTCATTCTAGATCAATCTTCAAGACAATATGGTCAGATTGCCTTCGTGGCTTGATTCTGATCAAGTCTTCTTCCCAATTCGCCTTGATTCTTCTCCTTTGGTTGCCTTTTTGGTTATGATATTTTCGTGAGTTTCCTTAGCAAATTCTCTGTCGAAAACTGATCCCCAGGCCCGAAATATAAGGAAGACTCGGCCAAAAACCGTCCAGAAACTGCCTTGGGCGAAAAGATGCCTTTTTGGTAACCGTCTGGACGGTTATCCATACGCGCCCCTTCGTCCCAATACCGCCGAACAAGCTTCCCACACGTGCCTTAGCTCAGATGGACCAATTCGTATCCTCACCTGATCCGACCTTCGGTCGGATAACCGTCCTGACCCACCCAGCTTGCTCAACCGTCGAACACTCCAACGAGCTGAGTTGAGCTTCCAAGTAGTTGGTTCAGCTGACTGAGTTGGGTTCACTAGCTGATCGAGCTGGCTTAGCTTTACTGAACTCAGCCTGAGCTCAGTCCAGCTTGCCCAAGCTACCAAGCTCACCCAAGATCACCCGAGCTCACCCAAACTTACCTGAGCTCGGCCAAGGCTCATCTGAACTCATTCCAGCTCGTTCACACTCTTCTATAGTTCGTCCAGCTCCTTTTCCTCTTTTTCCTTGTTTTTCTTGGCCAAGTCCCGATCATATCTTGGACTTAACCGTTTAATCAGACCATGGAATGCTTGCCTTTGTGTCTTACGACCGGCTTGTTTGTTCCCTCGTCCCATGGTCCTTCCCAACTATCCTATCTAGGATCGGGGATGCTACAAGTCTCCCCCACTTGATAGGGATTCGTCCCCGAATCCAATCCAAGTGATCCTTCCCCCTCAAAATGTTCGAACCATTGAGTGTAATCAGCCTTCATTTTAGCATTGGTTTCCCAAGTTGATTCTTCCTTGCCATTGCAATCCAAACGACTTTAACCATTTGGATTACTTTCTTCCTTGTTGCTTTGTCCATCCTATCAACAATTTGAACTGGCCTTGACTCCAAAGTTATGTTTGTACCTAACTCTGAAGGCAATTCAGGTACTATAACGTCTTGATCCGTTAGGCATTTGCGGAGTTGGGATACATGGAACACATTGTGAAATGCTTCCATTTCGGTTGGTAAGTTCAACTTATACGCAACCGATCCGACTCTCAATGATTCTAAGCGGACCCATGTACCTTGGATCAAGCTTTCCTCTTCTTGAAACTCTTGCTCGACCCTTGAAAGTCAGCATCTTTAAATAGACCAGATCATCAACTGCGAACTCAAGGTACTTCCGATGCTTGTCCGCATAAATTTTCTGTCTATATTGGGCTTCTTAGTTGTTTCCTCCACTATGTCCGGTCCAATTATGCTGTGTTCCCCTACTTGAGTCCAGCACAATGGAATTCGACATGGCCGTCCATACAATGCTTCATATGGCGACATGCCAATGCTTCTATGGAAGCTATTGTTGTAGGAAAACTCAACAAAGGGCAGATGCGGTTCTAACGAATCGCCCCAGTCTAAGGCACAAGCCCGTAACATATCTTCTAATTTACGGATCGTCCTTTCAGATTGTCCATCCGTTTGGGGATGATAGGCCGTGCTCATGTTCACTCGTGTTCCCAAATCTTTCTCGAAGGATTTCAAGAAATGGGATGTGAATCGAGAGTCACTATCTGAGAAAATAGTGGCTGGCACTCCATGTAACCGGACTATTTCGTCCATGTATTTCCACACTATGTCCCCTACACTATCTGTTTTTCTCATGGCAATGAAGTGAGCAGACTTGGTCAGTCGGTCCACAAACACCCAGACCCCATCCTTTTATTCTTTGTTGTTGGGAGACCAGTCACAAAGTCCATTGTGATATGATCCCACTTATATTCTGGAATGGGTAGGTTCTGCAACAACCCACTTGGAAATTGGTTCCATATCTCCCGCAGTTTCATCAACTGCTCCACCCGGTGGTGCCGAGATATGCACCACATTGGTGGATTCCACGATCTCCTCCTCATGTTGATTATGGCTGTGGTTTTGGGGATCCATGGACCGAGTCCGTTCAAGGTTAATCTGAACCAACGGTGCTTCTCCCTCGGTTTTTCCAATCTCAGGTCCAATTGGACTTGCATTCAAGGGGTTCACGCCCCCATCCACCGCTTGACTGGTCTCAGCCATTCCCTTTGATTTCCTTCCATTCCCGGTTTTGCTTTTTCCAGCCTGAGGACAGAACATGTAAGCGAATGACCGCAACATAATTACACATCCTAGGCTAACAAAACCATACCGTGAGACCCGAGCCGGATGAGTGGTTTCCCCCCCATAACCCAATTATCATAGAATCAAGCATGCTCTGATACCAACTTAAAACGCCCTAAACCGGATACTTGATCCAGTGAGGTTCCTAAGGTTCGACCATGGTTAATTCAGGCCAACCAGTTCAATTTTAAGGCCTGATATTCTTCAGTCAAGTTTCATTATTCTGTGATTCGAATTTTTAGAGTCTATATGCGAGTTATCAGAGTCTAAACTATGATAAAATGATTGTTTTATTTAGAGTCAAAGGATTCGATACAATTGTTAAGTTTGCACCATAGGATATTACAATGTTTGATCCTAAATCAGTCTATCCAACCACCCATCCTCCCCATGGCCTGGAGTCTTCACGGCTAAGCCAAATCCTTCCCACGATCACCATCCTGTCCTGAAACCAACCAAAACGTAAGCATCTATCCTATAACTTAACAGTTAGTTTCTAATGCATGCAACAATAATCGGTTTCTTTCTAAGTTCATCCCGAAAATCCCCTTATTAATATTCGTTTTATCAGGTTTATTATCCGGATCGTTCAGGTTCAGTTTGCGGATCCATAACTGTCCGTCTTACCACCGAACCATCCGGATCGGCCTTAACCCGATCAAGCCATTAGGCAAAACTCGTGATCTATCGGATCCAACACTTAAGCATCGGATCACATGATCGGACCGGCTTACAGCCTTGGTCTTTCACCCGGCCTTAAGGCGTAAGTTACTTGATCTTTCATGCAGAATAAAGAAGGAAACAATCAAGTTAGAAAGAGATGGATGTTACCGTTTAACCTAATTGCCATTAAACCAGTCGGAATCACCCGAGGGTTATGAGCGATGGTTTATCCGGTCCATCCACTCACGTTGGAAGTACGTTCTGGAGTTCCGGTCCCAGTACGTGGTCTCTTCTCCTTTCGGACTCATTCTGGATCAATCTTCAAGACGATACGGTCGGAGTGCCTTTGTGGCTTGATTCCGATCAAGTCTTCTTCCCAATTCGCCTTGATTCTTCTCCTTCAGTTGCCTTTTTGGTTCTGATATTTTCGTGAGTTTCCTTAGGAAACTCTCTGTCGAAAACTGACCCCCAGGCCCGAAAAATAAGGAAGACTCGGCCAAAAACCGTCGAGAAACTGCCCTTGGCGAAAATATGCCTTTTTGGTAACCGTCTGGACGGTTATCCATATGCGCCCCTTCATCCCAAAACCGCCGAACACGGTTCCCAAACGTGCCTTAGCTCAGCTGGACCAGTTCATATCCGCACCTGATCCGGCCTTCGGTCGGATAACCGTCCCGACCCACCCATCTTGCTCAACCCTGGAACACTCCAACGAGCTGAATTGAGCTTCGAGGCAGTTGGTTCAGGTGACTGAACTGGGCTCACTAGCTGATTGAGCTGGCTTAGCTTTACTGAACTCAACCTGAGCTCGGTCCAGCTTGCCCAAGCTCACCCAAACTTACCTGAGCTCGCCCAAGGATCATCTGAACTCATTCCAGCTCGTTCACACTCTTTTATAGTTTGTCTAGCTCCTTTTCCACATTTTCCTTGTTTTTCTTGGCTAAGTCCCGATCATATCTTGGACTTAACCATTTAATCAGATCATGGAATGCTTGCCTTTGTGTCTTACGACCGGCTTGTTCGTTCCCTCGTCCTATGGTCCTTCCCAATGATCCTATCTAGGATCGGGGATGCTACAAGTCTCCCCCACTTGATAGGGATTTGTCCCCAAATCCAATCCAAGTGATCCTTCCCCCTCAAACTGTTCGAACCATTGAGGGTAATCAGCCTTCATTTTAGCCTCGGTTTCCCAAGTTGATTCTTCCTTGCCATTGTAATCCCAAACTAATTTAACCATTTGGATTACCTTCTTACTTGTTGCTTTGTCCATCCTATCAACAATTTGAACTGGCCTGGACTCCAAAGTTAGGTTTGTGCCTAACTCTGAAGGCAATTCAGGTACTAAACGTCTTGATCCGTTAAGCATTTGCGGAGTTGGGATACATGGAACACATTGTGAAATGCTTTCATTTCGGTTGGTAAGTTCAACTTATACGCAACCGATTCGACTCTCTCAATGATTCTAAACGGACCCAAGTACATTGGATCAAGCTTTCCTCTTCTTGAAACTCTTGCTCGATCCTTGAAAGTCACCATCTTTAAATAGACCAGATAATCAACTGTGAACTCAAGGTTCTTCCGATGCTTGTCCGCATAGCTTTTCTGTCTATCTTGGGCTTCCTTCATCTTATCCTTCAATAATTTGATCTTCTCAGTTGTTTCCTCCACTATGTCCGGTCCAATTATGTTGTGTTCCCTTACTTGAGTCCAGCACAATGGCGTTCGACGTGGCCGTCTATACAAAGCTTCATATGGCGACATGCCAATGCTTTTATGGAAGCTATTGTTGTAGGCAAACTCAACCAAGGGCAGATGCCGTTCCCACGAATCGCCCCAGTCTAAGGCACAAGCCCGTAACATATCTTCTAATGTACGGATCGTCCTTTCAGATTGTTCATCCGTTTGGGGATGATAGGCTGTGCTCATGTTCACTCGTGTTCCCAAAGCTTTCTGGAAGGATTTCCAGAAATGGGATGTGAATCGAGAATCCCTATCTGAGACAATACTGGCTGGCACTCCATGTACCCGGACTATTTTGTCCATGTACTTCCGCACTATGTCCCCTACTCTATCTGTTTTTCTCATGGCGATGAAGTGAGCAGACTTGGTCAGTCGGTCCACAATCACCCAGACCGCATCCCTTTTATTCTTTGTTGCTGGGAGACCAGTCAAAAAGTCCATTGTGATATGATCCCACCTATATTCCGGAATGGGTAGGTTCTGCAACAACCCACTTGGAAAGTGGTTCTCGGCTTTGACAAGTTGACAAGTTGGGCATTTCCCCACCCACTTAGCCACATCTCGTTTCATTCAAATCCAATGATAGTACCTCTTTATGTCGGGGTACATCTTTATCTGACCGGGATGGATAGAAAATTTTGACGAGTGGGCATGTTTCAAGATTTCGTCCTTTAATTCTCTATCATCCGGCACAGTGACCCGACCATTGACAAGGATTGTCCCATTATCGGATGTCTGGTACTTGTTCTTATCATTTTGAGCAACTTTGTTTAAGTTCTCATCTTGGACCTGGGCACCCGGATCCTGGTGAGTAGATCCACTTTATCTACTGCACTCCGGCCCAATGGTTCTTGATCCTTAGACAATGCATTGAGATGCAAGGTCTGGATCATTTCTTCAAGCTCTTCAGACTCCCTTTCTGCTGAAACATCAGCCCTTCTCCTGTTTAGTGCATCCGCAACAAGGTTTGACTTGCCCGGATAATAAGCGATATCCAGATCATAATCAGCTACAAATTCCATCCACCACCTTTGCCTTAGGTTCAACTCAGGCAGAGTGAAGATGTATTTGAGACTCTTATGATCCGTGAAGATTTGTACCTTGGCCCCATATAGACATGACCTCCATATCTTCAAAGCAAACACAACCGCACCCATTTCAAGGTCGTGGGTCGGATAGTTCACTTCATGCTTCCTCAGTTGTCTTGATGCATAGGCGATCACCTTGCCTTTCTGCATCAAAACACAACCAAGCCCGGATATCGATGCGTCTGTAAAGACAACATACGGTTCATCCATTTCAGGCAAGGCTAAAACTGGTGCACTTGTTAGCATATCCTTCAATGCTAAGAAACACTTCTCACACTCTTCCGACCATGTGAATTTTACATCCTTTCTGGTCAGTCGAGTCATGGGTTGGGCTAAACTTGCAAACCCTTTTACAAACTTCCGGTAATACCTGGCCAATCCGAGGAAACTCCTTACCTCAGTGGCATTCTTTGGTGTTGGCCAATCCTTGATGGATTTAATCTTCTCTGGGTGAACCGAGACTCCTTCACTAGACACAATGTGTCCTAGAAATCCAATACTCCTTTGCCAAAAGCTGCACTTGCTCAGTTTTGCAAAGAGATTTTGTTCCCTTAACCGTCCCAGCACGGCCAGAAGATGACCTTGATGCGATTCCTGATCCTTGGAGTAAACGAGTATATCATCTATGAAAATGATCACAAACTCACCAAGAATTCTCAGAATATGCCATTTAACATTTTCATGAAGGCAGTTGGGGCGTTGGTCAGTCCGAATGGCATGACCACGACCTCGTAGTGTCCATACCTCATTCTGAATGTTATTTTCCGTACTTCACATCGCTCAAACGGGATTTGATGATAACCCGAGGCCAAGTTGATTTTTGAAAACCAAGTCGCCCCTCTTAGTTGGTCCAGCAATTCATCTATCCAGGGTAATGGGTACTTGTTCTTCACAGTAACCCGATTTAGCCCCCGATTGTCGATGCGTAAAACAAGACCAGTGCGCCCCATGGCGAGCTACTCGGCCGTATAAATCCCTTTTCCGTCAACTCTTCAAGTTGTTTCTTTAGCTCAGCCATTTCAGATGGAGCCATTCGGTATGGTGCCTTAGACAATGGAGCAGTCACTGGTTCAAGTTCAATCGTGAATGGATCTGACCTATCAGGTGGTAATCCTGATAAGGCTTGGAACACATCCTCGAACTCATTGACCACTTTAATCTCCCCAAGGTCTACAGCTTTTCCAACTTCGGTTGTGGTGATTGTAATCAAGTAAGCCTCACAACCCTTCTCGATCATCCGTTCCGCTTGGATTACCGAGATCACTAAACTGGCCGAAGTTGGCCTTATCGTTTGGAACACAATCGGTCCAGCCCCACTCTTAAACCGAACTCGCCCTCGGTGGCAGTCTAGAGTGGCCTGATATTTTCCCAACCAGTCCATGCCTAAGATCACTTCATGATTCTTAAGGCGGACAATTATTGAATCTACATGCATAGTTTTACCTTGGATAAACGCCGGAATGTTTTTAACCAGCCCTAGTGAATGCATGACCTGCCCCCCCCCCCCCCCGGCCGCATTCACTATGCTTAAACACCATTCAAGTTCCTTCTGGAGCATCCCATTTCCGATCATATCCGGGCTTACAAAGCTATGTGTTGCCCCTGAATCGAAACGTGCGTGTGTATCCACACCACCAATACTTAAGGTCCCTACAATCATTTTGTAGGCTAAGTATCTACCCATTCTATGTTCCATGCAATGTAATGCAAAAATAGAATATGTTATGGCTTAGTGACGTACCATTGATTGCTTGGAAGGTGTTAGTCTCGCCAGACTCCTTCGAAAGCTCATACACCAGTGGTGCCACAGCCTGCCCTTTGCCCTGGGCTGACCTGTCCACATCCACGCGGTTCCTCTTCTGCTCCACTTGCAACTAAGGGCATTCCCCCTTGAAATGCCGTCTTTCCGTAATGGTAGCAGGATTTAGCATCATCAGTTGTCACTTTTCCTTGCCCTTGGTCAAATTTTGGACAGTTTTGGGTGGCATGGTCCTTGCTGCCACATCTAGTGCAAGCACCCATTGCCCTCCAGCATTCAGCCCCGTGCCTCCTTGATGTAACCCTTCCCAGCTGTGCAATCAATCAAAACTACCCGAGTTGGACCTTGAAGAAGCTTGTGATGGAGAAAGACCAACCAGATCTCAAAGGGGAGTTTGGATACTACCTCACTACATCAAATTACCAAGAGGATTATTCTAGTCAAGAAAAAACCAGTCCAGTTTGTGAGTTTACAAGAGATGATCAAAGAATTGAGTTTCTCGGTCATATCGGTTCATGGAGGCCACCTGATGATCTAATGAAGTTCTTGTTCCTCCTTGGTGAACCAATGCATTCTTCTATGAAGCCTAAATCAGTATTACATTCCAAGATGTCCAAGAAAGCTTATGGCCATGTTTTGGTTCCAGAGACCCAAGGAGAAGTGATTTTGAGCCCAAGGAAAAAGTCATAACAAACTCACTATGGATCTGTTTCATGCCAAATTCGACCAGCCTTTTCTTCAGTCCATTTCAAGCCCATTCTCACCAATAATACCAAGAAGAAGTCACCAAGAAAGTCTTGGTCGTGGCATGCCAAGAGTCATTCAACAAAAACCTTATTCTGGTCCAAAATCAAGTCTACATTCCTAGTTTCTAAGTTTCTTATTTTCTGCACTTATATTTTGGTTCCCACAACATTTGTAACCTATATAAGTGTACGCAAGACCAGAATAATAGGCATTCACCTTTTTTTATCAAAATTCTCTCTAAATCTGTGAATCCCTTGTTCATCCATGAACAATGATTGCTAGGAGTTCATTCTCTGCAAGCAAAACTTGTCTTTGATCACAAACCGAGTTCATTCTCTTGATGTTAGACACATCTACACAAGATCTGATCAGTTCATAGATCATTTCTGAAGATCATTCAATCAATCCATCCATCGTCATCAAAATCAACCCAGATCTCTCTCAAAACCCTCAGATCTTCCTTCAAAAGTATCAGGGACAAAAGGATCTCCTCTCCAGGGATTCATCAAGTGGTACCAGAGCAGATTTGAAGGCTCTTGATCTGGGGTTTGATTCTAAAACTTTTCCACTTCTTTGTTTTGGGAATCTGTTTTCTATTTTCTGCAATTTTCTCTGCAATTTTCCAGAAATCTCTTATCTTTCTATCTGTTGAATCTGCAAGAGGGCAAACCAGATTTAAAAAAAAAAACAATCAAAAGAAAAGTTGAAGAGAAATCCAACTTGGCTGAGGAGAAATCCAGCCTGGCTGAGGAGAAATCCAGCCTGGCTGAGGAGAAATCCATCCTGGCTGAGGAGAAATCCAGCCCTGGTGGTAAAGCCTCTTGCAAACAAAAATCTTGCAATCTGTCTATCTCTTTCTTTTGTTTTGGTGTTGGGGTTTGTTCTCTAAAGTTTGATCTTTGTTTGTTGCTGAGCTACTGGATTCATAGAGAAAAAAAAATCACAGAAAAACTTGAGAGAAACACAAGAAAGAAGTGAGGCTTAGGCTATCTGTTATTGTGTTAATTTTCTTGTTGAGTTTCTGAACAGGAAACCATGGGTGGAGATGTCAGTAAAAGAAAGGAGGCACCAACTGTGACATTGAATAAATTGCAGCTGGAAGCAATGATGTCTGAGATAATGAAAAGAATGAAAAAGATTGATCCATTTCCACAGAATCATGCTGATGATTTCCTTGGTAATGTTTCCGAGGTTCAGAAGGATTCTAAGATCAAAAGGAAGAGCAAGATACCATCTTTCTATGGCAGAAACGACCCTGATGGATACATGGAGTGGGAACAGCAAATTGAACTTGTTTTTGATGGCCAAAACTACTCAGAAAGAAAGAAGGTTAGATTGGCTACAACTGAGTTATGTGGTGATGCCATTCAATGGTGGGATCAGCTTGTTACTACCAGAAGAAGAACAGGAGAAGCACAAGTTGCATCCTGGTTTGAGCTGAAACACTTCATGAAGAAACACTTTGTTTCTGATAACTACAGTAGAAAACAACTGAGACAGGCAAAAGAAGAGACAAGAACTCTCCATGATCATGATCACCTAAGAAAGTCTCAGTCACATAAGCAAAGAAGGCCAGACTCACGTCCTCTCTCAAGACTCAGTGAGCCACTGTGTTCTAAGAAGGTATCAGCTATCCAAAAGCTAAAAACAGAGCCATCTAAGGTAAGTGAAGAACCTGAGACACAAAATGAGTTTTCTCTTTTCTCTTCTCAAACTGAACTTGTTATCAGTAGTGCTTCTGATAAACTAACTTGTTTTGAAACGATGCAACCGAGTAGTCTTGTTTCAGTATCTCAGGTCTTAGAAGAAAACCCAGCAGAAGAAGCACAAAAGAGTTCACCACCAAAAGAAGAGTTGGAGCAGCCAAACAACATTGAAGCAGAAACAAATGCTAAGCCATTCTCTTTGGACTCTCAAGAGCACTGTAAGGATCTTGATATGATTAATTATCTGCCTGAAATGTTTGTTATGGTTAGTTCTAGTGATGTAAGACATTTTGGTCTGGAAAAGGTCAAAGAATTTTGTGTTTCAAACTCTGTTTTTGATAACATGATTAATTCTTTTAAAGTGTTTGAACCTGATAAAATCTCTGATCAAAAACGTTTTCAATGTGTTAGTGACATCAATTTTGATCATGTTTTGAGTCATGAGCAGTTTATGAAACATTACAGAAGTTGTGAGCACCTTGAAAAGACATTAGAGCTTGTCCTGTAACAACCTGATTTCTGTTTCAGAAAACCTTATGATTCAGTTGCTTGTTTTATAGATAATCGTTTTGATCTGAGTTTTTCTAGGCATGAACTTGTCACTGATGATTTTTCTGCATTTGGTTTTGCTTTGAACGAACCTAGAAAGTTGCAGGAACATAAATCACTTAGGGCTGAAACTGAAGTTATTCTTGATTCTGATTTGAAACTTGCTAGTTTATGTTTTGAAACTGAAAAAAATTGGCATGTTTTGAGATCATTGCTTGAGAATTGTGTTGTTTTGAGCTTTGATGACATTCTGGTTTATAACACTTTCTTTGATAAACATGCTAATTCTTTGCTAAATGATTCTCAATTTGTACTTAATCATTTGTCTTCTGATTCTGAGAAAAGTAGGCACAAATTGAAGTTTTTCTATGTTATTGAGTGCCTTGATACAATTTTGGTTTAGAATACTTACTTTGATGTGTATCTTGGAAGTCTGAAACAAGTGCAACATGTTCTCAGAAAGAAATGCTTGGCTATTGATCAGATTAAGAACCTGTTTTTCCTATATGACACTGGATTTCTAGTCTCTGTTTTGAGTATCCAGGAACGGCATGATCAGTCTCAGAGGGTTGCAAGGAACAATAGAAAATGCAAATCTTATAAGCCTGAAATTTGGAGATGGAAGTACTTGAGGAACATGGCTTCAAAACTCCAAGGAAGTTTCTGTCCAAAAACTTACTTTGATGTTGTTTTCATGCATATTTTCTTGGTCATTTGTCTCGCTTCTTACTTGTTTCCTTTTGATATAGGGGATAGAGATTTGAGGACAAATCTTTTTAAAGGAGGAGGGGATGATGTAACCCTTCCCAGCTGTGCAATCAATCAAAACTACCCGAGTTGGACCTTGAAGAAGCTTGTGATGGAGAAAGACCAACCAGATCTCAAAGAGGAGTTTGGATACTACCTCACTCCATCAAATTACCAAGAGGATTATTCTAGTCAAGAAAAAACCAGTCCAGTTTGTGAGTTTACAAGAGATGATCAAAGAATTGACTTTCTCGGTCATATCGGTTCATGGAGGCCACCTGATGATCTAATGAAGTTCTTGTTCCTCCTTGGTGAACCAATGCATTCTTCTAAGAAGCCTAAATCAGTATTACATTCCAAGATGTCCAAGAAAGCTTATGGCCATGTTTTGGTTCCAGAGACCCAAGGAGAAGTGATTTCAGCCCAAGGAAAAAGTCATAACAAACTCACTATGGATCTGTTTCATGCCAAATTCGACCAACCTTTTCTTCAGTCCATTTCAAGCCCATTCTCACCAATAATACCAAGAAGAAGTCACCAAGAAAGTCTTGGTCGTGGCATGCCAAGAGTTATTCAACAAAAACCTTATTCTGGTCCAAAATCAAATCTACATTCCTAGTTTCTAAGTTTCTTATTTTATGCACTTATCTTTTGGTTCCCACATCATTTGTAACCTATATAAGTGTAGGCAAGACCAGAATAATAGGCATTCACCTTTTTTATCAAAATTCTCTCTAAATCTGTGAATCCCTTGTTCATCCATGAACAATGATTGCTAGGAGTTCATTCTCTGCAAGCAAAACTTGTCTTTGATCACAAACAGAGTTCATTCTCTTGATCTTAGACACATTTACACAAGATCTGATCAGTTCATAGATCATTTCTGAAGATCATCCAATCAATCCATCCATCATCATCAAAATCAACCCAGATCTCTCTCAAAACCATCAGATCTTCCTTCAAAAGTATCAGGGACAAAAGGATCTCCTCTCCAGGGATTCATCACTCCTACCACACTTGGGGCATTCAGATTGATTTTCCGAAGTCCTATGACCTTCATCGACCTGATCCCTTTTCCTCTTCCGATCATTTGTCATGTTAACCAAACATGGATGGGAGTGAGACCTGACACGGTTCTCCTCCGCCAGATTAGCTTCCAGCAAAGCCACCCTTTCAACCAACTCCATGACGGTACTGAAGGTACAGACGGAGCAGTGGGTACGGAGTTCGACCCTTAAGCCTAGTAAGAACCTACACAATTGTATTGCGTCATCCTCAAGTTCCTTACCCACATACCGCCTAAGTCGGTTGAACTCTTCTTCATACTCCAGGACAGTTCTACGAACTTGGGTTAGGTCCAGAAACTTAGCCTCAAGCCGATCCCATGTTTCGGCTTGAAAATACTTGCGATTGAACTCATATTCAAAGTCTTTAATCCGTTCAATACGCCCTCTTGTGCGTTTTTCTAGGGCCAACCACCAGTTATACACATCCCCTTCCAGGAAGTGGACCGCAATGTCCTTCTTGTAGTCATCCAGACAGCGAGTGGATTCAAAGTTTCTGATCAAACGACTAATCCACTCATCCGCCTCAATCGGATAAGTACTACCCAAAATGCTTGGTTCCCATGCGAGCTATGTGTTCCAGCACACTTAGATAATCCACCTTTTTCACAGCCTTTGCAGGTGGATCGATCTCGACTACCTCAGCTGTCTCTCTAACCGGTCCCTGGATATTGGGTATGGCCATGAGGATTTGAGTTGCCTGACCCACAGACGAGTTTACCAAGGGTGTAACCGCTTAAGTCAGTGCAGTCATTTGAGTAGCCATTGTTTTTAGTGCACTCAACACATCCCGCATGGATGGTTCCTCCTCATGTTCCCTATCTCCCGCAGTTTCATCAAAAGCTCCACCCGATGGTGCCGAGATATGCACCGCATTGGAGGATTCCATGATCTCCCCCTCATGCTGATTATGGCTGTGGTTTTGGGGATCCATGGACCGAGTCCCTCCAAGGTTAATCTGAACCAACTGTGCTTCTCCCTTGGTTTGTCCAATATCAGGTCCGATTGGATTTGCATTCAAGGGGTTCACGCACCCATCCACCACTTGACTGGTCTCAGCCATTCCCTTGGATTTCCTTCCATTCCCGGTTTTGCTTTTTCCAGCCTGAGGACAAACCAAGTTAGCGAATGACCGCAACATAATTACACATCCTAGGCTAACAAAACCATACCGTGAGACCCGAGCCGGATGAGTGGTTTCCCCCCCATAACCCAATTATCATAGAATCAAGCATGCTCTGATACCAACTTAAAACGCCCTAAACCGGATACTTGATCCAGTGAGGTTCCTAAGGTTCGACCATGGTTAATTCAGGCCAACCAGTTCAATTTTAAGGCCTGATATTCTTCAGTCAAGTTTCATTATTCTGTGATTCGAATTTTTAGAGTCTATATGCGAGTTATCAGAGTCTAAACTATGATAAAATGATTGTTTTATTTAGAGTCAAAGGATTCGATACAATTGTTAAGTTTGCACCATAGGCTATTACAATGTTCGATCCTAAATCAGTCTATCCAACCACCCATCCTCCCCATGGCCTCGAGTCTTCACGGCTAAGCCAAATCCTTCCCACGATCACCATCCTGTCCTGAAACCAACCAAAACGTAAGCATCTATCCTATAACTTAACAGTTAGTTTCTAATGCATGCAACAATAATCGGTTTCTTTCTAAGTTCATCCCGAAAATCCCCTTATTAATATTCGTTTTATCAGGTTTATTATCCGGATCGTTCAGGTTCAGTTTGCGGATCCATAACTTTCCTTCTTACCACCGAACCATCCGGATCGGCCTTAAACCGATCAAGCCATTAGGCAAAACTCGTGATCTATCGGATCCAGCACTTAAGCATAGGATGACATGATCAGACCGGCTTACAGCCTTGGTCTTTTACCCGGCCTTAAGGCCTAAGTTACTTGATCGTTCATGCAGAAGAAAGAAGGAAAAGATCAAGTTAGAAAGAGATGTATGTAACCGTTTAACCTAATCGCCATAAAACCAGTCGGAATCACCCGAGGGTTATGAGCGATGGTTTATCCGGTCCATCCACTCACCTTGGAAGTGCCTTTTGGATTTCTGGTCCCAGTATGCCGTTCCTTCGCCTTCGGACTCATTCTGGATCGATCTTCAGGGCGATACGGTCAGATTGCCTTCGTGGCTTGATTTTGATCAAGTCTTCTTCCCAATTCGCCTTGATTCTTCTCCTTCGGTTGCCTTTTTTGTTCTGATATTTTCGTGAGTTTCCTTAGGAAATTCTCTGTCCCAAACTGATCCCCAGGCCCAAAATATAAAGAAGACTCAGCCAAAAACCATCCAGAAATTGCCCTAGGCAAAAAGGTGCCTTTTTGGTAACCGTTTAGACGGTTAACCATACGCGCCCCTTCGTACCAAAAACGCCGAACACGCTTCCCACACGTGCCTTAGCTGAGCTGGACCAGTTTGGATCCTCACCTGATCCGACCTTCGGTCGGATAACCGTCCCAACCCACCCAACTGGCTCAACGGTTGAACACTCCAACGAGCTGAGTTCAGCTTCCAGGTAGTTGGTTCAGCTGACTGAGCTGGGTTCACTAGCTGATCGAGTTGGCTTAGTTTTACGGAACTCAGCCTGAGCTCAGTCCAGCCTGCCCAAGCTCACCCAAGCTCATTCGAGCTCACTCAAACTTACCTGAGGTCACCCAAGGCTCATCCGAACTCAATCTAGCTCGTTCACACTCTTCTATAGTTTGTCCCAGCTCCTTTTCCTCATTTTCCTTGTTTTTCTTGGCTAAGTCCCGATCATATCTTGGACTTAACCATTTAATCTGACCGTGGAATGCTTTCCTTTGTGTCTAATGACTGGCTTGTTCATTCCCTCCTCTCATTATCCTTCCCAACGATCCTATCTAGGATCGGGGATGATACAGTAATGACACACAATAGATTTCTTATTTCTAAAGACTAAGCTAGGTAGACATAAATATATATATATTAGTAGACAATCAATTAAGGAAATATTCCTTATCAAGAGGTATAAATACAATATGGAAATATGATAATAATGCTTTAATGTAAATATTAAAATATGCTATTAAACTAACTAGATGCAAATGTTTATATGCTAGATCTAGGGTTTCAAGCTTAATGGATAATAAGGAATAAGAGGCACACAAATGTAAATATTCTAGATCACCAACATGCAAGACATCAATATTCCGAGAACATGGAAACGCGATGCACCTCAAGAAATACGATCACTAAACAATCGCGTCACAACAAAATAAACTACGAGACGGCCTGATCCCCGAAGGGATACGTAGGCAATTCGCCGCAAGACGAATTCAGTTGTTCACCTCTCAAAAAAGGGGAGGGGGGGGGGAGTGGGTATTGATATAGCATATTTATTTCCAGTTTTTGACCATGTTATAGGCTCTATTTAGGGTCTGTTTGTGTGTCTAGGCTATGTTTTGAGGTCTTTACAGGTCCATGTATGTTTTGGAGATATATGGAGATACTTTGAGCTTTTGGAGCATTTGGCGAGGAATAATTTGTAGCTGATCATAGAAGAGAATTGAAGTACGAGATTGCCATCGATCGACGATACAACATAGCCGTCGACCGATGTTACATGACCAAGATCGATCGATGTTGCACATCTACCATCGATCGATGTTGCACATCTACCATCGATCGATGTCCAGTTTGCTGACAGCCGACTTTCATGCCCAAGTTAGAGGCATGACACAAGATTACAAGAATACCCTTGGAAGAGTTTTGACCTAGACTTTAGGGTATTATATTTATACTTTATGTATTGCACCAGAAAGGGGGTGCTTGTAAGTGTGCTTAAGTTAAGGGGGCAAGATTTTGTGTGTGTGCTAGAATTTGCTACTGTATTCGAAGTGTGCTTTGAAACCCCAATATTCTATCTATGCATTTTATTCAGATTTATATTCTTACTTCAATTATGTGTGAGTAGTCATCAACTAGGTTTAGGGTTATCAATGGTACTAACGGATTAGCCAAACAATAGAATTGTTAAGGTCATTATTAGATCTATTAATAGCATTGTGTTTATTGCTTGTGCTCTAGACTAGCTAACTAGAACCCTGATAATAGGATAGTTAGGCGCAAGAGAGAGCATGGTCTACTATTCTGTTGAGCTAGGTTGCTAGAAACAAACAAGAGTTGATTTAGCCAATCTAGTGAACTTATTGAACTAGGTCATAACATTTGACTCAAGAAACCATTGATCGACGCAGTATCATTTCCATCGATTGACGGTCATTCTGTGTCAACAAGCGAGAGCTGAGACATTGGACTTGGTCAATAGATTAGGCGTGCATGCGAGAGCTGGTGTCTTTTACATTAGATTTCGATTTCCATGATTAAATACCTTTAACTTCTATCTACTATAATCCACTTGTCTGAAACCCTAGATCTAGCATATTACCATATTTACAATACTAGCATATTTTCATATTTACATTACTAGCATATTTTCATATTTACATTACTAGCATATTTCCATATTTGCATTATTAGCATATTTCCATATTGCATCTATACCTTCAAATAAGGAATATTTCATTGAACTGATTACTTGCTACCAATATATATAGTTACCTAGCTTAGCCTTTAGAAATAATGAATATATTTTTGCCTTTGTTCTCTGTGGATTTGATCCCTAAGTACTACACCTGATCTCTCCTAGCAAGAGTATTATTGTATTGTGTGTTAGAAAAAAGGGTTAATTGGACTGTTGCTTGTTTAGAATATTATTATCCTATTAAAACATAAAAACACACTCACGTCAAATTTGGCGCCGTTGCCGCGGAACATTGATAGCCATTAGATTTATTTTCTAGGACTTAGTCTAGGTTTGTTACTTTCAAAGTTACTGATTTTTCTTTTGCTTTGTTTTTTCAGGTGCATGCAAAAGAGTACCAGGAGCAACAAAGGACAAGACTTACTCTTCTCTGACACACAACAGCTCAAATGCACGATCCGCAAAGAAAGACGACACGCATCAATCGACGGCATACCTTCAGCATCGACCGATACATCTTTACAAACAGCATCAACCGGCATCAGAATTCAACCATCGACCGATACCAGATCTCAACCATCGACCGATACAAGATCTCTAGCATCGACCAATATTGATCAATTAGCATCGATCGACATCATCTCATCCGCATCGATCGACGACAACAGGCGAATTTAGATGGTTGAGCTTATTATTGTGGTTCATAACGAGAATGGAGACTTGCATGACCTCAACGGTCATCTGCGTAATGCAGCAGGTAAAAGGATAGATGATCAAGGGGCAATAATCCCTGATACAGAAGCAGACGCTGCAATAGCTCAACCTGAAGCAAACTCCCAAGCTGCTCAGAGAACGCTGGATGACTACAACCGTCCAGACCAGTTTTACGCCAACAGATCCGCCTTTCGTCCTCCAGTTTTTCAGACTTGTAGCGCAGACACCTTAACATGGGTTGCAACACGAGAACCCTATGGATCATCTGGAGTGATATTAGGATCTAGTGATTGCTATAAAATCCAATGGAGTCCCTGAGGACTATATTTTCTGTAAGCTCTTCAAGTACTCACTTGTTGGAGAAGCTTCATATTGGCTTAAGCAGCTACCACCAGAATCTCTGACATCCTGGACTGACATTAAGAATGGTTTCTTGCGTAACCACTTTGATGACACGAGAGCAGAAGATCTGAGGAGAAAAATTGCTACTTTTTCACAAGCACCTTCAGAGTCTTTCAGAAACTCATGGATCAGATTCAAGTCATACCAGAGAGAATGTCCACATCACGGATTCAACAAAGTGCAGCTTCGTAGCACTTTCTTCAGAGGTATTGAATTGCAGTATCAGATGTCTTTTGACACAGCTAGTGAAGGAAATTTTAGCACTAGGAGCCCTGCAGAAGCTAGAAGATTGATTGAGAATCTTGCATCTAGCAGCAGTACTAAGAATACAGATTTTGAAAGAAAGAAATCAGTTTCAACAGTAAGCAAGGAGAAGATTAAAGAGGTAAAAGCAAAGCTGGATAGCGTTCAAAAATTTCTCAGAAAACATGATACTTTTCCAGAGGTAGAAGCGATAGAGTCTGGAGAAGATGAGATTGAAGAAGAGGGTGTGAACTACATCGATATGAATGGTTTCCAAACACAAGGAAATCCAGGTTTCAGCAGGAACTCCTATGGTTCTGATCAAAGGAGTAACTTTAATCAGAGTTCACAGCGAAAACCCTTCAACAACGACATGACATATGGATCTTCCTACTACCAACATCCTCCTCCAGAAACTCATGGAAGCAAGATTGAAACAATGATTGATAGATTCTTAGAGGGACAGCATAATATGACTGTGGATTTCAACGGAAAGATAGATGGTCTGTACCTCAACCTAAACACCAAGTCCGAAAACAGCGGCACCCATGTGAAGAAGTTGGAGAATCGAGTGATTCAAAAAAGTGAGACCATTAGAATACATGAGAGCCTGATTAAGGAAAAGATGGAGTCTGGGCAGAAGCCCCACGTCAATGCATTAATCGATGATTATTTATCGTAGGCCGCATCGATCGACACAAAGCAACGAGCATCGATCAACGGTGAAACCTACAGAATTGGTAGCCTCGTGTGAATCGACTAACACCGACACCTTACTCATAACATCGATCGACATAAAGAAGAAGGAATCGGTCGACAATACATGTCCGGCGGCGATCGATAATGTAGACATCTAGTTCGATTACCCAACCTCGACGCAAGTCTGATTGTGCGTCCAATAGCAAAAAAAATTTAGACCAGAATACAAACACATCTGAATCCATGGATCATGACAGAGAAGATGAGGGACACTCAAAGAGGAAGCAAGAGATCCCAATGCATCAACGCAAAGAAGCTAATGAAAAGGAGATGGATGGCTTAACTAGAAGAGTTTTTAAAATTCGTTTAGATATATCTTCTGATGAAGCTTATTATACTCACAGATTGTGGATTTTTTTCATGGAAACGAGGGAAACAGATGATGACATAGAAATCATGTTCAATGACCTCAGAGAAAAGATGAAGCAACGAACCTGTTTGAAAAAGAAAAGTGATCCTCGAAAGTTTGTGGTTTCGTGCTTCATCAAAGGAAAAAAATACCCTAACGCCCTCTGCGACACTGGATCTTCAGTGAGCATTATGCCAAAGTCAATGGCAGAGGAGCTGAACCTAAGAGTGGAACCCTCCAACGATTCGTTCACATTTGTGGACTGCTCAAAAGTGAACTCAGGAGGGATGGTAAAAGATGTTCCAGTGCAGATCAACAACTCCTTAGTCCTAGTAGACTTTCATGTGATGGACATAAGGATAGATTGCTGGGTAATGAATGCGAGAGTAGGAAATCCTGCATCAATAACTGGCCTATCTTGGCCATCAAACAACATCAAACGTAAACCAGACCCTTCACCTGGACCGGAAGAAACAGAAGCTGGTTATCTAGACCCGATGAGTTTAGAATTTTCAGAGATGTAGAAGGACATGCACGAGGTCTTTATGGGAGATTTCTAACTCTACCTAAGAAAGATATAGCAGACGCACTTCTAATGGCTGAACGATCAGGAAACTTCTTTCGACAACAGCAACAGCCATCGTTCGACGCACATGTACCAGCATCGATCGACAACGAGGAACAGAAGCACGAATCATACCGCAGAGCAGAGATAGATGATATTGTGTCTGAGATCTATAAAGCTCAAGATATGTCACTGAATTATTTCTACATGAGGCTTGATGATGTCTACTATCCCATTGATAGATGCCTTACCAATTTGACTACAAGTATGGATGACATGAAGCAAGAGATGGATACTGTTCGGAGACAGCATGCGAGTATACCAGATAGACTGAAATCGATCGACGGCACCACATTGCCATCGATCGATACTGAGTTTGACAGAGAGAAGTCCGCAACAGAACACCATTTAGAAGATAGGTTTGATGAAATTGATTTTTCTCAGAACCTGATGAAAGAAGACATTTCTCAGCAATTGGAGGAGATATCAGAGATTGCAACTGCCAGACTTAGAATTCTCCAGCGCAGTATTGAAAATCAACAAAGAAGAACGCATTCACTGGAGGTTACTAAGGAGATCATAAAGAACGAGAAAACCAGAGGAGATGAAGCAATCAGAAACTTCATTGGTACATGGTTTCAGAAGAGCAAAGAAGATGTAGCCACTTGTTTTCCAAGTGTTGATCAACCTCATTTCTTGTCAGAGAATTCACAACGTCGAGCTTAAGACTATAACCAAGCGCTGAGTGGGAGGCAACCCGCTGTTTAGTAAGTTTTAATTAATTTTTATTCTTCATTTATTACTAATTTTTGTTTTTATTCATTTCAGATTTCAAAAAAAAAAGATCTAAGGAAGACAATCTACCTAGAGCATCGACCGACACTTGATCACTGCCGATTGACGGAGAAAGCAACGCATCGATCGATATGAACTTTACTGTGTCGATCGACGGTGACCATCAGCGAGCAAGTATATCATTTTTCCTTGTTAAATTTGGTCCTTATGATTTATTTCTTCCCCAAATCTCAGACTGTATAACACTGGTAATAGTGTTGCTTAAGTCTGGGGGGGGGGGGGGTATTACTGATATTGTGTTCTATTTAGAGCTTTATAAGCAGTAGGAGCTTACAGGTTTAGCATCGATCGAAACCCATATCCGCCCATCGATCGACGCTCTCTTACAGAGAGAGGTATCGAGTTTTATACTTAAGATAATTCCTTATGATTTAATTTTTCTCTAACAAATCGGATGCAGATTACACTGGGGATAGTGTAATTTAAGTTTGGGGGATGTTCGCTAATGCTATTTGATTGTTTTTGAATGTTATTTATATCTATATAAGTTTTTCAAAAAGTGTCATTGAGTCAAGAAGGAAACTATGATCTAGATTTATTATTGACTAACCATGCTATAAGCACCATTCTTAGAAGGTTATTTGCAGAAATTACTAGAGATACCAAAGTGGATCATCCTGCCACTATATCACACTTGCTTAGAAAGTTTATAGGAAGCAACTATTATTTCCAACACTAATCCTGACATTATTTGCTTGATTTGGGATTTGGTATACATTGGATTAGATGCCTTATGCAAGTCTGGAAGGTAAAAGTTTGTGTGCTTCTGATTCCCCTCTCTCTCCCCTTCAGATTAAAAAAAGAGCCAAATAGGATTTGGTGGCTATAACCATTAAAGATTGATTCATATGATCCTAGAGAGATAAATGTCAAAAAGAAGTGAACATGATCTGGTGGCAAAAACCATTAGGGCTTGATTCATGGAAGCCTATCCAAATATCTCAGTCAATAAAAAAATGATACCCTCAAAAAGAAGGGAGACATTGACTGAGAAGAAGTGAGAAGAGAGAGAGGAAAGGAATCAGGGAGGCTACCTATGTGTTCAGATACTTGCAGAGGTAAGAGTCCATGTGTCCCTTGATCGATACTCCCAACGTAAAGCCTGCATTTTTATTTTATGCAAAGAAATGATATCAGTAGAGGGGCGAGTCATACTAGTATTCGCTAAGTTGTTGGTAGAATGGATTTGGTTGCTATACTAGGATAGGGTATATAGTTCCTCTGTGATTGGCTAGGATGTGGTTGAAATAAAGTAAGGTGACAGTTATACTTAGACAATATGGGAGTCTTCGCTTTTCAAAACATCTTTCACAAGCTTGTTTGCTTGAGGACAAGCAAAAGGTTAAGTCTGGGGAGTTGATATAGCCTACTAATCCAGTTTAGACCATGTTATAGGCTCTATTTATGGTCTGTCATGTGTGTCTAGGCAATGTTTTGAGGTCTTTACAGGTCAAGGTACGTTTTGGTGATATATAGAGATACTTGGATCTTTTGGAGCATTTAGAGGAGAATAATCCGTAGTTGATCATTGGGAGGGTCGAAGTACAAGATTAACATCGATCGACGACATAACTTTGGCGTCGACTGATCTTACATGACCAAGAATGATCGATGTTGCACATCTGCCATCGATCGATGTCCAATTTGCAGACAGCCGACTTACAAGCCCAAGTTAGACACATGACACAAGATTACAAGATTACCCTTGGATGAGTTTTGACCTAGATTTTAGGGTTTTATATTTATATTTTATGTATTGCACCAGAAAAAGATTGTTGGATATTGGTGACTGTTTGGTGCAAAGTGCCAAAAGTTGTGAGTGAGAGGGCTAAGTGTGCACCACCTCACCATATTTCTAGGATTTATTTAGGGAGAAGATTCATAACTCCTTAGGGAGATTTGTATTGAAACCCAATATTTTATCTATGCATTTTATTCAGATTATTATTCTTACTTGAATTATGTTTGAGTAATCACCAACTAGATTTAGGGTTTATTAATGGCACTGATAGATTAGCCAAAAGAATAGAATTGTTAGGGTCATTATTAGATCAATTAATAGAATTGTGTTTATTACTTTTGTTCTAGAGTATCAAACTGGAACCCTGATAATATGATAGTTAGGCGCAAGCGAGAGCATGGTCTACTACCGAAATTTATTATGTTGAGCTAGGTTGCTAGAAACAAACGAGAGTTGATTTAGCTAATCTAGTGAACTTATCGAACAAGGTCGTAAAGCTTGACTCAAGAAACCATTGATCGATGCAGAATCATTGCCATTGATCGATGGTCATTCCGTGTCAACAAGCGAGAGCTGAGACATTGGACTTAGTCAATAGATTAGACGCGGATGCGAGAGTTGGTGTCTTTTACATTAGAATTCGAGTTCCATGATTAAATGGTTGACTCATGTGGGTACACCAATGGCAACTCCCGGAAATTCTCTTCTGGTTCTTGATACATGGACTGCACCTGATTTCCTTCCTGGTCGTAGTAATCCCTACGGGCATACTCAAGCGTACCCTTCAGACCGTAGTGCATACGTCCCATCTTGTAACGAACTGGCAAATACATCATGCAGGTAATTCGATCCAATCATATACATAATAAAAGTATAGATATAGTTGGTGGTTTTGAAAAAAATTCAAATATTTTTAGCTTTCATAACTTTTGCAAACAGTTTTTCAAAAATGGCGGTCATGCTGATCCCTTAGGATAACGCTAAGGGATCTTAACTTGAGCTCTTATAAAATTTGTAATCCCATGATCCTCCACCGTCCGAACGGCGTTCGGACTGGATGTTATGGGCACTCATCTACTCATTACTAGAACCACCGGCGTGTCCCGTTACTGGTCCCAGGAGTCATCTGACACATACTTTCGATTAATTACCAACCCAATCAAATCCACATACATCTACTTACAGTCCACGTCAGAGGGAAATAGAAAGGAGGGCATGAGTAAATGAGTTACTCAGTGAAGCGGTTCTAGACCAGCCTCTCCGCATGAAAATCTATACTACTTAATGTGAACCAAGGACTGGCTAGCCAGTATAGTCATTCAAATGCAAAATATGATTTCATACTTAAAGCAAAGCAATGCAGTTTCAATCAACGTAAAGACTATAAATATAAATAACTCAGTCACTGCTACACATGGACTCAAGTCAACTTAACAACTCGACACCAATGAACCCAGACGTAAAAACCTATGGCTCGCTCACACTTTCATCACGAGTCAGCCTATCCCAAGAGACCTTACATTCATGACTGTCCCCCAGCCTTTTAAATCACTATCCGAGTTGCAGCTCATTGGCCCCTTCCGGCGCTGTCTGTCACCCTGGTCCTAATAATCATATTTCTGCCATAACTCGGCATGACTCGATCGTACGGCGCCCTTGACACATATCCTGTCCTTTCCCAGTCACCGTCTGTAAACGACCGTCCACTATTTCTATCTCACCCTTTCGTCTGTAAGCGACTCACCACATCTCTTTTTAGACGCAACCCGTTCTTGGTGTCTCAATCAATACCTCTTTCACATTCATATTTATTCTCATTCTCATTAGCTCATTAACACTTTAACTCATTCATTCGACACCACCCGTTATCAGTGTCATACACAAGTCACTTTACACCCATACATACATCAAGATTCATGATACCAATTGTAACATCTATTACCTTAAGAGTTCACTTCTTTTTAGAAACCTAGTGACATGGGTGTGTTTTATTCTTCTAGCAGGGTATAAATATCTAAACAATTAACTACAAATTAACCCTTAATCCTAACACACAAAACAATACTCTTGCCAAGAGAGATCATGTGTAGTACTTAGGGATCGAATCCACAGAGAACAATGGCAAAAAATAGATTTCTTATTTCTAAAGACTAAGCTAGGTGATTATATATATATATATATATATATATATATATATATATATATATATATATATATATATATTGGTAACAAGTAATTGGTTTAAGGAAATATTCCTTATTGGAAGGTGTATATGCAATATGAAAATATGCTAGTAATGTAAATATGGAAGTATGCTAATAATCTAACTAGATGTAAATGTAAATATGTTAGATCTAGGGTTTAAACCTTCATGAATTATAGGGGATAAGATGCACAGCTATGTAAATATTCTAGAACTCAAATATTAACAATTCTGACCCTTTTAACTCCAACTCTCGTATGCGAGCAAAAGGAAATACCATTGATCGACGGCTTGGGCCATATGTCGATCGAGGGTGAAATCAGAAGGAAATGTGAACGAGATTTGATATGTTCACCAAGATAATTAGAACAGCTCTCCCGTGCGCCTAAAAACCTAGTTCAATGGAGTCTATTCTAGCACAGAACCTACTCTCGTAGTCGTCCACGTCCTACTTTCGAGATCGTAGTTAGCTACTCTATAATGCAAGAATTAAGCACAACTCAGTTGATGGATATTAACTTAATCCTACTTTTGGGACAATCCATGATTTCTATCATTCAACCCTAAATCTAATAGGTAACTACTCAGACATAATCAAAGTAAGAACAATAATCTGAATATAATGCATAGATAAAATACAGGGTTCAAATAAAAATATCCCTAAGGAGTTATGAATCTTCTCCCTAAATAATTCCTAAAACTATGAAGGAGTGCTGGTGCACAGACACACTTTGACACAAACCTAGGCACCATCACACCTTGGTGCACTCCAGGGGTAATCTCGTAATATTGTGTCATGTCTCCAACTTGGGCTTGAAATTGGTTGTCTGTGAATGAGTCATTGATCGATGTCAGATGTCCAACATCGATCGATCTTGGTCATGTAACATTGGTCGATGCCAATATAGTGTCGTCGATCGATGACAGTCTTGTACTTCGTCTCTCACAATGATTAGCTACGGATTATTCTCCTCTAAATTTTCCAAAAGCTGAAAGTATCTCTATATATCTCCAAAACGTGTCTGGACATGTAAAGACCTTAAAACATAGCCTAGAAACACATAATAGATCCTAAATAGAGCCTATAACATGGCCTGAAACTGATAATAAATAGGCTATATCAACTCCCCCAGACTTAACCTTTTGCTTGTCCTCAAACAAACAAGTCTGCGAAAGAAGTTTTGAAAAGAGAAGACTCAAATAATATCTAAGTATAATTGTCACCTTACTCTATTGCACCCACATTTTATCAAGTCAATCACAGAGAAACTTTATATACCAATCCTAGTATAGAAACCAATTCCATTCTACCAACAACTTAGCGAATACTAGTCGGACTAACCCATAAAATGATTTCTTTTCTTTGCATAAAATAAAAATTCAGACTTTAACTTGGGAGTATTGATCAAAGGATATATGAACTCTTACCTCTGCAAGTATTTGAACACACAGGTAGCCTTCTCTGATTATTTTCCTCTCTTTCTTCTCACTTCTTCTCAGTCAATGTCACCCTTCTTTTGAGGGTATCATTTATTTTTTAATTGACAGATATGTGGATAGGCTTCCATGAATTAAGCCCAAATGGTTTTTGCCACCAGATCTTGTTCACTTCTTTTTGAACTTTATATCTTTCTAGGATCATATTAATCAAGCTTTAATTATTGTAGCCACCAAATCCTGTACGACTCCTTTTTTAATCTGAAGGGGAGAGAGAGGGGAATCAGAAGCACAAAGACTTTTACCGATACAGTGTATAACAAATCCCAAAGCAAGCAAATAATGTCTGGATTAGTGTTGGAAATCAGCTTTGGTTCCTTTAAACTTTCTAAGCAAGTGTAATATAGTGGCAGTACTATCCACTTCGGTATCTGTAGTAATCTCTGCAAACAACTTTCTAAGAATGGTGCTAAAGTGTGATTAGTCAATAATAAAATTCTGATCATAGTTCTTCTTCTTGACTCGATAATTTCTTTTTTAAAACTTATATACATAATAAAACTCAAAACAATAAAATAGCGTTAGCGAACCTCCCCGAGACTTAAACTACACTATCTCCAGTTTAATCCGCCCCGGATTGGTTAGGAAAAACAAATTATAAGTAAATAGCTTAAGTACAAAACTCGATAGCTCTCTCTCTGTAAGAGAGTGTCAATCGATGGTAGGTGGGTTTGGTCGATCAAAGGTCACGATCCACTGTCGACCGATTGTGCCTCTATGTTGTCGATTGATGGTGGTTTAAACAATCCGGAAAAATGAAGTAAAAATCGAAATAATTAGTAGTATAAGCGAAAACTAAGTAAAAACTTATTAAACAGTGGGTTGCCTCCCACTCAGCGTTTGGTTATAGTCTTTAGCTCGAAGTTTTTAACTTTTTGACTAGAATGGAGGTGGATCAACACTTGGAAAAGACGTGTCTACATCTTCTCTGCTCTTCTGAAACCATCTATCAATGAAGCTTCACATTGCTTCATCTCCTCTGGCTTTCATATTATTTATGATCTCCTTAGTAACCTCCACTGAATGCATTCTCCTTTGTAGATTCTCAATATTGCGCTGGAGCATTTCTAAGTCTGGCAGCTGTAGCGTCTGATATGTCCTCCAATTTCTGAGTAATATCTTCTTTCATCAGGCTCTGAGAAAAAGCAAAATATCATTGAACCTTTCTTCTAATTGTGTTTTTTCTGCGCACTTCTGTTAGTCGAAATAAGTATCAATCGATGGCAAGATGTTGTCGCCGATCGATGTCACTCTATCTAGTCCACTAGCATGATGTCTTTGAACAATATCCAAATCATTCTTCATCTCATCTATGCATGTAGTCACATCCGTGAGGCACTTGTCAATAGGATAGTAAACATCATCAAGCCTCCTGTAGAAATCGTTTAATGACCTCTTTTGAGCTGTGCAGATATCATTCACAATATCGTCAATCTCTGCTCTGTTGTATGTCTTTGGTTTCTGCGTAGACATACCGATCTTTGCTGCATGTTCAGGTAAACATATGTAGCTGTACTCAAATATAGTAGCTCTCTCTAGAAATGCCATGATATCTTCTTCTTGCACATTCACAACTCTTTCGTCTAGATCTTGTGCATTACCATTCTCATCTCTGTAGATGCCATACTCATCCTTCTTTTCTTAAAAGAAAATTCTTCTGCAATCAGCATCAAAAGCTCTCATTCCATACTCTACGCGATCGTCTATTAGTAGGGGATTTATCCAACTTATTGGTCCTGGAGTTTCTGAAGTAAAGGGGTTAGATGTACAAAACTCGTGGACTCCTCGAATAACGATATTTATCGATGCATTCTTCTTGTTGTCAATCGATGGTTGGGTTTGGATTGGCTCGTGCTTCTGCTCCTTGTTGTCGATCGATGCTTGTACCGGTGCGTCGATCGATGGCTGTTGCTGTTGTTCAAATAAATTTTCTGATCGTTCAGCCATAATAAGGGTGTCTGCTACATCCTCCTTAGGTAGAGTTAGTAATCTCCATAAAGATCTCGTGCACGTCATTCTGTATCTCTGAAAATTCCAAACTCATTCTGTCTGAGATAACCAGCTTCTGTATCTTCTGCTCCAGGTAAATGTTCTGGTTTTCATTTTATGTCGTTTAATGGCCAAGATATTCCGATTATTGACGCTGGATTGCCTACTCTCGCGTTCATTACCTTGCCATCTTCTTCTTCTAGTGCCAGGCTGCGAGATTCAATCACCTCCTCCTCTCTGTAATCTGCATTGTAGTCTTCGTAAACTCTACCGTATCGGTGGTAAGCCAGATTGGTGTCGATCGATGCGTATGTGGACCGTCGATCGATGCTTGATAATCATACTGGTGACGAAAAAGGGTTTCCAGCTCCATTAGGATTGCAAGTATGTCTGCCATATCTTCCTTTGTGACATGTAGAATTCTGCCCTCCATAGCACTTACATTACCATCTGGATCTCTCATAAATCCAAACTCATCTGGTTGTAGATAACCATATTCTCTTTCGCGTTCTGCAGCTGAATCACCTTCAGTGTCGGCTTCGTTCCTAGTATCGATGGATGGTGTATGGTCGCCGTCAATCGATGTTGATTTCCCAGGTTGATGGGAAACATGAAAAAATCCATCCTCTTCCATAGCAATCCCTTGGTACTCAATTGTATCTACATCTTTGTGGTCTTTGTTGTACTCGAGGTAGACTGTGTTGTAATTGAAGTCTCCATTGTAGGTGTTGACTCGTCCGGATGTTTGAGTGTCGATCGTTTCGATAGGGAGGGTATCGATCAATTGTTGAACTATAAAGGTGGTGATCGATGTGTTGGGTGGGGTGTCGATCGACGATCCTTCTTCCGATTCCTTACCAAACTCGTAATGGCAGAAGCATGTGGCCAAAAGCTCTGCATGACTGCAAAATTTCGTGAGGGAAGTTTTATTCTTATAAATTTCATATTACACATTATGATCAATCAAGGAAAGGCACAACATGTTTGTCTGCATGTCACAGATAGCTCCTACGGTGGCCATGAAAGCTCTTCCAAGTAACAGAGAAGAGTTCCAATTAATCTGGATATCGATCACATGGAAGTCTAACGGGACAAACACATCATGAATTTGTAGTGGGATATCTCTGCATATACCTCCTGAGTCTACTCTAGAGAAATCCACAAAAATGAAAGAATCACTGGAAGGCTCCACTCTGAGGTTCAACTTCTCTGGTACAGCTCTGGTATGATGCTCATTGACGATCCAGTGTGGCATAGGGCATTGGGAAACTTGTGGTTTTTGTTCAGACATGGCACCACATTTGTTCTTCGGAATAATCCTTGGCTCTCTTCAGGGATGATCCTTGGTAGCCTTATAACCTATCATATGTTCTGATGTGTCCCTCTTCTGTTTAGGAGTTGTTGTATTCGTGACCTTCAGTTGATTAACTCGTTTTGTTACTGGGTACAATCGATCGACCGTACAATATGTACGTCAAGCGATGCTCGAATATTTTCTTGAATTTGTCAAATCAACAGGAACCGTCGATCGATTCTCTCTGGTTGGTATCGATCAACGCGTGTGCGAAATGCCTAATGGACTCGGATTTCCTATACGGAATCTTTCCTCTTGTGGCTTCTCTTTCTTGACTTCTACCCAAAAATCATCATCAATCACAGCATTGACGTGATGTTCCTGCCCAGATTCTTCCTTCTCCTTGACCATAACCTCGTATCTCGTAAGGGTTTCACTCCCTTGAGTCACCTGATTTTCCAGATTTTCCACACGGGTGTCGAGATCTTCGATCTTTGTGCTTAGGTGGAGGTACAGGAAATCCAACTTTTCATTGAAATCCACAATCATCTTCTGTTGTCCCTCCAGTACCTTGTCAAACATAAATTCGATCCATGGTTTTCTGATTGGCCTTGAAATCTCGATGCTTCTGGAAGCTTGGGCCTTAGCTTCTACTTCTGTATCAGGGATTACTTCGCCATGATCGTCTCTCTTTTAACCTTCTGCGTTACGCAGATGACCGTTGAGGTCATGCAAGTCTCCATTCTCATTCTGAACCACTATTATAGGCAAAACCATCTGAACTCGTTTGCTGTCCTCGATCGATGCGAATGTGATGCTGTCGATCGATGCTAAGTGATCAATGTTGGTCGATGCTAGAGTTCTGATGTCGGTTGATGCTGTCCGTAAAGTAGTTTCGGTCGAGGCTGAGTGTATGCTGGCGATCGATGCTTGTCATCTTTCTTTGCGGATCGTACGCTCGAGTTGTTGTGGGTCTGTGAATAGTAATTCTTGTCCTTTGTTTGTCCTGGTGCTCTTTTGTGTGCACCTGAAAAACAAATGAAACAGAAAAATCAGTAACTTTACAGTAACAACAAACCTAGACTAAATCCTAGATATTAAATCTAATGGCGATCAATGTGCCCCGGAAACGGCACCAAATTTGATATGGGTGTGTTTTTATTGTTCGAGCAGGGTATAAATATCCTAAACAATTAACTATCAAATTAACCCTTAATCCTAACACACAAAACAATACTCTTGCAAAGAGAGATCAAGTGTAGTACTTAGGGATCAAATCCACAGAGAACAATGGCACACAATAGATTTCTTATTTCTAAAGACTAAGCTAGGTGATTATCTATATTTTGGTACCAAATAATTTGTTTAAGAAATATTCCTTATCAGAAGGTGTAGATGCAATATGGAAATATGCTAGTAATGTAAATATGGAAGTAACCTAATAATCTGTCTAGATGTAAATGAAAATATGTTAGATCTAGGGTTTCAAGCTTCAAGAATTTTAGAGGATAAGATGCACAGATATGTAAATATTCTAAAACTCAAATATTAACTATTATGACACTTTTAACTTCAACTCTCGTATGCGAGTAAAGGAAAGACCATCGATTGACGGCTAAGGCCTTATGTCGATCGACGGTGAAATCAGAAGGAAGTGTGAACGAGATTTGCTATGTTCACCAAGCTAATTAGACCAGCTCTCGCATGCGCCTAACAACCTAGTTCAATGGAATATATTCTGACACAGAACCTACTCTCCTAGTCGTCCACGTCCTGCTTTCGAGATCCTAGCTAGCTACTCTAAAATGCAAGCATTAAGCACAACTCAATTGATGGATATTAACTTAACTAGAAATCCTAATTTTGGGCTAATCCATGATTGTTATCATTCAAAGCTAAAGCTAATAGGTAACTACTCAGGCATAATCAAAGTAAGAATAATAATCTGAATATAATGCATAGATAAAATATTGGGGTTCAAATACAAATCTCCCTAGGAGTTATGAATCTTCTCCCTAAATAAATCCTAAAACTATGGAGTGTTGGTGCACACAAAGACTTTGCCACAAACCTAGGCACCAATACACCACACACAGCACACCCTTTTTGATGCAATACATAAAGTATAAATATAAAACCCTAAAGTCTAGGTCAAAACTCGTCCAGGGGTAATCTTTTAATCTTGTGTCATGTCTCTAACTTGGGTTTGAAATCGGCTGTCTGCGAATTGGTCATCGATCGATGTCAGATGTTCAACCTCGATCGATCTTGCTCATGTAACGCCGGTCAATACCAAGATAGTGTCGTCGATTGACGACGGTCTTGTACTTCGACTATCACAATGATCAGCTACAGATTATTCTCCTCTAAATGCTCCAAAAGCTCCATATATCTCCAAAACATGACTGGACCTGTAAGAACCATAAAAATAGTCTAAAGACACATAATAGACCTTAAATAGAGCCTATAACATGGCCTGAAACTGGTAATAAATAGGCTATATCACCTAGCTTTCATCAAACATTCATCATAAGAGGCATACAACCAATCACCCAAGCAAGCAAACAATATCATTCATCACATAAACACATGGCAGTCCATTAAGTCCTTTAAACAGAGTGAAAATTCTTATGCATCATGCTTCCATAGATCTAACAACTTAGCATCCATTATTGTCTAACAAACTAATTTTCAAACATGATCTTTCCAAACCCTTGTTCCACATCAACCAATATAGAGATCATGAAAATATATCTGGGTTCGAATCAACTCACCTTATAATAGATTTGTTAGATTTGGATCTAGAAAACGAGAATATGGATCGGTGAGAATCAAAAAACTCCGATAAGCAACCTCTCAACAACCGCCACCACTTGCAGCTAGGAGAGAGAAAGAGAGATGCACAGAGAGATACAAAGAGAGAGAAAGAGAGATAGAGAGATAGAGAGAGAGAGAGACAGAGAGAGAGAGAGAGAGAGAGAGCTTGACGGCTAAGGCTTTCAATCTCCGGGAGTTCTCTGTAGGGCTTCGCTTCAAGTTTTAAAATAGGAGAAAAGAAGGAGAGGGCTGCCTATTTATAAGAAAAAGAAGGAGAACCCTAGTTCTTAACCCTAATGGCCCATAGACAAGACCTTTCTCCGTAAAAAAAATTTGGGACTGGTTTTGGACATTTACATAAACGCCGGAGCCGCTTAGCATTACCAGCAGCCATGACCCATCGGAGATGCCATCTACATAGCCAGAACCCAAGACTCAATACCTAAGAGAATCTAACAAATGATTCCACCTAAAAATACCATAACAATTTGGAGTTAGAAGGAGGGGTAATCTAAGCTAAGTGACGATGACAGCGAGTGAACATGAAGATCAGACTGCGGCCACCCCGGCTGAACTCGAGCTACAAGCTTGAATCAATTAACTACAAAGCTAATTCATCAACCTGAGAGACCACAACAGACAACCCAAAGCTTCTCTCGGAAGTTCAAATCCTGAGGGATATCCTAAACAAACATTCCAAGCATCTGGGGCAAAGTGCAGAAAATCGCTCACAACTCAAAGCAGACAACCTAGTTTTTAGGAAAAAATCATCCCGGAGCAAGAACCTCAGGGTTAGAGCAGGACGCCGATCTACTGGTTCCGGCTTCCAGCTTCGAGGTTCCTATCTCCGGCACCCAGGTTCCGAGTCATATTTTCCTCCTGCCTATGGGTAAAAGAGGAAAGCTTCCACATAAATATGAACATTCACATATCTCAGGATATGGTTGAATCTCCTTAAAACTGAAGGAAAATAGAAGTATTGTAATTTCTATGGCCATCTTAGGGATAAAATGAAAATATTCTATTACCGATGGTTATAATGAATATTTCCAAATCTTAAGAGAGAGGCACAAATTTCTGCTACAAATAGGGGGTTCCTAACCATAACAGAAGGAGGTTAAGACGTCCATCACAAGAACTCATCAATTGGACAGCCGCTAAGGCAGGAATCCACCTAGAAGACCATCTTCAACAAGATGGCTATGAAAGGTAAATCCTTCCCATTAAGATCAACCAAATCAAGTTCTATGCTCACTGCAGCACGTCTACAACTATATCTACTGGCCCAGGCCAGGATCTCCTGCCCATCAGCAGGAATTCTCCATGCCCACTGAAGCATATAGACAAACCATGCTCACTGCAGCATACCGACTAGTATATCATATGGTCTGACTATGTGCCCACTAGACCAGATCACTTCTATCAACTACATAAACACGTGCTCCCAAGGCAACGTGCCAACAAGGCTATGCGCTGAATTAGGCTATGCGTCTACCTAGGCTACTTGCCACCAAATATATGAACTACAAATGGCTTAATCCCCAACTGAAGGTTACGTAGGCAATCCCCACTATATGATGCAGCTATAAATCTAAACACCTTCCATGGTAACACGGCTCAGAGCCCAGAAGACACCTTTGGTAACAAGAAGCATCAACCAAAGCAGAAAGACCATGCAGTCTTCATTACAGAAAGGCAGTTCCTGCCTAACGTTATATCTACCTTGCTGATATCAAGATATTAACGACATGTACTGTCCCATACTAAAATGGCCGTAATATAAAAGAAGTATCTCCCGGTTTATCAACAACTAAAGCAGGAGAAAGCACAATGACGTGTTGTCTCCCTCTTCCTATCATTCCGTAGAGCTGAGAACAAATCAATTTTACAGAATAATACCCTAACAGCTTGGGACTAGAAGGAGGGGCAATTTCAAACAACATGATAATGTGATAGGTGGAAGAGACATTACATGTCTTCCTGCGAAATCTCTCAACCCTAGCCACATGGGGGCAAGAAACGACTTATTCTCACCAGATGCAAAGCTCAAGCATCTGAAATCTCCAAATGCTTCTCTAAGAGACGATAACACAGTACTAGCAGTTGTGAGAGAATTCAATGCAAGAACTACCAATGAGTTGCTGCTTTTTTCGGGTCTCAACCACTATTCAAACCCGTACGTGTTTTTGGTTCCTGCTGGTTCGGGGTCTCTACTAAAAATCAGGCCCCTACAACCTTTGGATTCAATGCTCCCAACCAGGAGCAGTCATTACGAGCATTAATAGCAGTGGGTAATCCACTAGCAACAGTCCAACTGGCTCAAGACTCCACCAATGCGTCCAGGTTCACAACTCCGACCAAAGGAGAAAGATGCAAGGTTCTCAAGCACGACACAACACCTTTCTTCATGATCTACGACTTCAACAAATTCAATAAGGAAGAGGAGTCGGAAGAAATTCCCGGGAATACTGCAGGCATGCCTGACCACTACTAAGAGGTAACTGGAAATCACCATACCCTATGGTTTTTAGCTTATAGGTAGTAGTTCAATCCTAGACTAGCTAAATAGTTAGGTGAAGAGAACACCTTTGAAGTACTTATTTAATTCCATAGGAATTGTAAAAAAAAAAGGATAATGACCATAGTCATAGAATAAATAAGTACATCTCACTGGAGATGGGAATTAACAAACATCTAAGGGAAAATTTCTTCATGGAGCTCTCGGGAAAAGACAAGAACCAACCAAAATCCGGAGGAACCCTGCCCTAACGCCAGGCGAGTAGCAACTACTGCTTTTCCTCCTCCCACAATCAACCCGCCAAAGGAGCCAAAGAAAATTTTAACTCTACATCAAGACGTGATAGCCATCAATTCCCTCACTCCATTGAAAGCAAAAGAAGCCAGGAAAATACCCATTCCTGCTATGAGTCTCCATACAAGAAAAGAGTCTGACATTACAGCAGGAAACAAGGGCCAGCTCCGGTTATCCCTGTAGAAGAAAAAAGACTACATCCAGTCCAATGCATAAAGAAAGCAAAGAAAGAGCAAAGGTAAATGTGAGTTTATGGCCTCTAACTTTGGGTGGAATCAAACTCCAGAAATTCTGCGATTACTAACCTTGCCAAGAAGAAAGCTCCTGCCACCTTACGACTGCTTTTTCTGGCACTGTAACCTTACATACTTATAAGGGACGCAAAAATTCATACCTCTACAAGTTCCCGAGGAAGCTAAGGCCCCATGCCCTTACGAGTTTCCAAGGCCACGTGCCTCTGCAAGTTTCTAGGAAGCAGGAATTTCCAGTAAGGGAACCAATGAGACGTGCCACTACAAGCTTCCAATGACGTAGGTCAAAGGCTCTGTGCCTTCATGAACTTTTAAGGAAGACATAACCAAGAAAAAATCATGGGAAAAGTTAGCGTTAACCCAATCGGTAACACACATCAAAATATCCCATCAACTTACGCAAAAAAAAAAGAGGGATGGGAGATGAAGCAATGAGTCATTGAATGACGTCCGTAAAAATCTGAGAGTGGATCACCCAAGTGGAGAGCAGAGAGCACACAGAATGGAATATCAAATGACAACACGAAGCGCTAGGAATGGCTTACTCAAGCGGGAGAAGAAAACAGCAAGAATGAGTCATTCGATGACACTTACAAAAGGAAGAAATCAAAGGATTTCAACAGCAGGAATGGACTTACTATGTCCTTGTATTAAGAAGAAAACGTTAATCCCTACGTATGAAGCAAGAACACTTACTCTTACACAGAAAATATTGTCTACAATATCTCCAGTCCTACATAAACAGTGAGGCTGCTTAATCGTTCGCAGGAAGAATTATCTTAGCCATGTAAACTCCTAATATTCACACGACGAACTCTGGCTCAACAACTGGGTCAATTCAGGCTCATGTCCATATAAGATCATGTTAACCCCTGCTATCCAAGCCCAAGAGAGGAGAAGTATTGCTGCTCTACCTGACAGAACAAGAGCACACATAGAGTGCCGTCCTGCTGCAAAGAGGAAAAAGCAGGAAGTACCATGTGTACCAGAAAAGCAAGCCCTCCATCAATCATAACAGCCATGAAATCATGACTTACTTCTAGGCTCATCCGATCGTGGTGTACTATCACTATTTTGAAAACTAATGCTCCACAAGCCAAAGGTACAATGGAAAATGGCTAAGTAGGAGGAAGAGCTCTCAACATCCGACAACGTCTATGTTTTCATAGACCCCAGAATCTGCGGATTTTCAAGAGGATAAATACATGACCTCCGGGTTTCAAAATGGTAAATCCTAGAACCTCAGGATTCAGGAACATATATCCAAGATTTTGGAATGCTGGTATGGAACCCCTTGAAACCGGCTAACAAAAATATGTGATTGCAAGATAAAGCTTCCCACAAAGTTTCGGCGAGCAGGAATCTGCCTCAAAGAGATTGATGATATTCTGAACGGCCAACATTCAATTGACATCGAGAGTGGTCCACCTCCTGGGGACAGAACACGAAGCTGCAGTGAGTCAGTACAACCTCCGGGTTTGGGATAGCCAATAAGAACTCACATCAAGGTCATGAAAAGGCAATCGTTAGAATTTCCTGGTTCTCAAGAACAATACCTATGAATCCTCTTTGATCAAAATTTCAATTCCTTAGAACATCTAGGTTATCAAGGATGACATCTACTAGTCCTCTTGGATCAGAATACTAATTCCTTTTAACCTCCGGGTTCCCAAGGATTAATCTACGGGTCATCCATGATCCGAATATAAAGCCCATCAAAACATCGGATTCCAAAGAAGAGTCAACAGAAACTCCTGATTCCTATGCGACATGGTTCGATACTTTAGGGTAATATGGCCAAAGCTCAGCCTCCACGCTTTAACCAACTGTCTCATTCTTCCTGGAAAAGAAAGGAGAAGATGTATAGTCTTCACTTGACTGCTAGTTAGTACATAAATTCTCCTGCCTTAAGTCAGGACACATTCCCTAGAAACTAAGTATAAAGACAAAAATAAACAAGCAGCAAAATACTGGTTCACTAGGGAGAAGCAGTCCAGAAGATCATTCTCCAGCCCACATCTAATCATGGGGAACAGAAGAAAGAAAAATGACGTACTCATTGAAGTAAATTGATAACTCCCTTTCTCTATCCAGCCATGTGTCATTAGGAGCCGGAAAATATTTGTCTACTTGCCGCCAAGGCCATGCGCTAAAAATACGGATCTTTTTAATTATTTTAGTGCGAATCCAAGATCGAGAATTCCTGCTTCTGGGCGGGGCAACATATCACCTATGGCTGATTCCAATAGATACAACATGATGTTCGTCGTCCGGGCAACGATGAATGACAGTTGTAGCATTCTACTACACGAAATTCCTTGTCCATGCCAGAAACCATCAACTAAATAAAGGACATAAAGTACCCACTCCAGTACATCAATGATTGCTTCCCCTGATCAGCCCAAGCGCCACTTGAATCAGAATAATAGAAGGCTATATGTCATCGAGGCTCTACGCCACGAAATAAAACTTGCTATCCCCTGAAATGCGGAATAGGTTCATGGATCCTTCGAGATTAATCAATCTCGTTAGGCTCCAATTCTGAAAATGCTTAATGGGCAGAAAAATCCTTTGACTATTTATGGCTAATATCTCCACTCCCGGGTTTATACGTGGTCCAGGCCATAACAACCCAGAAAAAAAAACATTCAAGATGGGACACCCTGCTCATGATAAACCTGCCGAGAAGGTATGACTTTAGTAGACCAAAGTGCCCATGTTATCTCCCGACTCTAACCCATGGAATCGAAAGATAAGGGGAAAATAGTGTCGGGATCATCAATCCATGGAGTCAGTACTCCTGCTAATAGTGTCGGGGATCATCAACCCAGGGAGTCATTACTCCTGCTTCGGAGTAGGACGCCGGTCATCATATCCCTGCCAGAGGAAAACGTGGCCCAGATCCGGTTCCATCCTTGCCTCCGGGTAAAATTGAAAATTTCTACTAAAGAGGATTCTTCCATATTTCTTAATATGGAAGTCTCTAACCTAGCTCATGACTACAAAGATCTATAAGAGGGATTACCAGACCTTATGATCTTGCACGTAAGTAGAATATCCACATATATTGTGCATGAAAAATATTTGACAATTCCGGGAATGGGCAAGCATAAGCCATAGTGTGGAGTCAAATATAGTAACTTCTGCATGAAAGCTTAAGGGCGTACTCTCATGAAGGATCGCATTGCAAAAATGTAAAGCACTGCCCGAGAAGCTTATATGCTTACTCTTACGCAGGGAACATATTACATATAATGGAAAGTACTACCTAAGAAGCTTACATTCCTATTCTAATGCAGGTATCATATTACATAACATACAAAGTACTGTGTAAGAAACTTATATAGCCTATTTATTACCAGGTTTAGGCCATGTTATGGACTCCATTTAGGGTATATTATGTGTGTCTAGGCTATGTTTAAAGGTCTTTATAGGTCGAGGTACGTTTTGGAGACATATGGAGATACTTGGAGCTTTTGGAGCATTTAGAGGAGATTAATCCGTAGCTGATCTATGAGAGAGTCGAAGTACAAAACTGTCGTCGATCGACGGCATTATCCTGACGTCGACCGATGTTATATGACCAAGATCGATCGAAGATGACCACTTGGCATCGATGGATGACCAATTCGCAGACAGTCGATTTCAAGACCAAGTTAGAGACAAAACACAAGATTACAAGTTTACCCCTGGACGAGTTTTTACCTAGATTTTAGGGTTTGAATATTTATACTTTATATATGAGAAGATAAAATGGGATAGAAGAGAATAGAATACAATACAATATAGTAGACAATATTCTTAGGGAGATTTGTATTGAAACCCCAGTGTTTTATCTATGCATTATATTGAGACTGTTCTTCTTACTTTAATTATTTTTGAGTAGTTATCAACTAGATTATGGTTTATTAATGGTACTGATGGATTAGCCAAACAATAGAATTGTTAGGGTCATTATTAAATCTATTAATAGAATTGTGTTTATTGCTTATGTTCAAGAGTAGCTAATTAGAACCCTGATAATAGGATAGTTAGTCGCAAGAGAGAGCATGGTCTACTACCAGAGTCTATTTTGTTAAGCAAGGTTGCTAGAAATAAACGAGAGTTGATTTAGTTAATCTAGTGAACTTATCGGATTAGGTCATGAAGCTTGACTCAAGAAACCATCGATCGATGCAGGATCATTGCCACTGATTGATGGTCATTTCGTTTCAACAAGCGAGAGCTGAGACATTGGACTTAGTCAATAGATTAGACTTGCAGTGAAAGCTGGTGTTTTTTACAATAGATATCGAGTTCCATAATTAAATACCCTTAACTTCTATCTTTTATAATCCACTTGCATGAAACCCTAGATCTAGCATATTTACATTTACATCTAGTTAGTTTATTATCATATTGCCATATTAACATTATCAGCATATTTCCATATTGCATCTACACTCTCTGATAAGGAACATTTCCTTACATTGATTACTTGTTACCAATATATATATAATCACCTAGCTTAACTTTGGGAATAATAAATCTATTTTGTGCCATTTTTATCTGTGGATTCGATCCCTAAGTTCTACATATGATCTCTCTAGGCAAGTGTATTATTTTTTGTTTTAGAATTAAGGGTTAATTTGATAGTTGATTGTTTAGGATATTTATACTCTGCTAGAACAGTAAACAACACCGCTTGTCGAATTTGGTGCCGTTGCCGGGGAACATTGATCACCATTAGATTTAATTTCTAGTGTTTAATCTAGGTTTGTTTTACTTTCAAGTTACTGATTTTCTTTTCTTGTCTTTCAGGTGCATGCAAAGGAGTACCAGAAGCAATAAAGGACAAGAATTACTATTCACAGACCCGCATAAACTCGAGCGTACAATCCGCAAAGAAAGACGACAAGCATCGATCGACGACATACACTCAGCATCGATCGACACTTCTTTACGGACTGCATCGACCGAATTAAGAACTCTAGCATCGACCATCATTGATCACTTAGAATCGATCGACAACATCTCATCCGCATCGATCGACGGCAGCAGACTAGTTCAGATGGTTCCGCCTATAATTGTGGTTTAGAATGAGAATGGAGACTTGCATGACCTCAACAGTCATCTGCGTAATGCACCAGATTAAAAGATAGACGATTAGGGGGCTGTAATCCCTGATACAGAAGCAGACATTGCAATAGCTCAACCCGAAGCTAACGCCCAAGCTTCTCAAAGAACGCTGGCTGAGTACAACCGTACATACCAGTTCTATGCCAACAGATCCTCCATTTGTCCTCCAGCTTTTCAGAGAAACGATTTTGAGATAAAACCCGCTTTCTTCGAACTTGTAGCGCATACACCTTACCATGGGTTACGACATGAGCACCCTATGGATCATTTGGATCGATTTGAGGATCTAGTAACTGCTATTAAAGCGAATGGAGTCCCTGAGGACTACCTTTTCTGTAAGCTCTTCAACTATGCACTTGCTGTAGAAGCTTCATATTGGCTTAAGAAACTACCACCAGGATCCCTGACATCCTGGAATGACATCAAAAACGCTTTACTGCGTAATTTTTTTGATGACGCAAGAGCAGAGGATTTCAGGAGAAAGTTTGCTACTTTCTCACAGGAACCTTCAGAGTCGTTCAGAAACTCGTGGATCAGATTCAAGTCCTACCAGAGAGACTGTCCACATCATGGGGTCAACGAAGTGCAGCTCCTTAGCACTTTCTTCAGAGGTATAGAATTACAATATAAGATGGCATTAGACACAATTAGTGAGGGAAAATTCAGCACCAAAAGCCCTGAAGAAGCTACAAGATTGAATGAAAACTGGCATCTAGCAGTAGCACCAAGAACACTGATTTCGAGAGAAAGAAATCAGCTCCAGCTGTGAGCAAAGAGCAGACTGAAGAAGTTAAGGCAAAACTGATAGTGTTCTGAGATTTTTCAAGACGCAAGTTAATTTTGCGGACGTGGAAGCAATTGAGTCTGGAGATGATGAGTTTGATGAAGAAGATGTAAACTACATTTATGGGAATTGTTTCCAGAGACAAGGGAATTCAAGCTTCAACAGGAACTCCTACGGTACTGGTCAAAGGAGTAACTCTTATCAGAATTCGCAGCGAAAGGCTTTCAACAACAATAGGACTTATGGATCTACATACTACCAAAATCCTCCTCCATAAAGTCAGGAAAGCAAGATTGAAGCAATGTGGACAGAGTTTTAGAGGGACAACATAATATGACTGTCGATTTCAATGGGAAGATAGATGTTATGTACCTCAACCTCAACACCAATTTCGAAAACCTTAGCACTCATGTGAAGAAATTGGAGAATCAAGTGATGCAAACAAGTGAGACCATTAAGAAGCATGAGAGCTTGATCAAGGTGAAAATCAAGGCCGGGTAAAGACACCACATCAATGCTTTGATTGATGAAGATTTTTGGCAGGAAGTCAATAGAGAGAAGCCCCAAGATAGCAATTTTCGTGTGGAAAATTCAGTTTCACTCGGCAATACTAATACGCATCGATCAACGCCAACCGGTGAGAATCGATCGACGGTGAAACCCATAGACTCATTGGCTTCGTGTGAATCGACTAATCGACAATGCCTCTGTAACATTGATCGAAAGTACACACACGGAATCGATCGATAGGAGAGAAATCCAGTACGGCTACCGAACCTAAACGCAAGCTTGTTTGTACGTCCTACCATGACAATTTCATATCAGAATACAGACACATCTAAAGCTATGGATACTGATAGAAAAGATGAGGGACATTCAAAAAGGAGACAAAATATCCCCAAATACCAACGCAGAGAAGACAATGAAAAGGAGATAGACAGCTTTGCTAAAAGAGTTTTTAAAATTACTCTAGATACCTATTTTGATAAAGCCTATTATACTCACAGCTTGTGGATGTTTTTCTGGGAAACAAGAGAGACAAATGATGATATAGAAATAATATTCAATCACCTCAGGGAAAAGATGAAGTAGAGGACCCGTCTAAAGAACAAAAGTGATCCTGGAAAATTCGTTCTTCCATGCTTCATCAAAGGAAACAAATACCCCAACTCCTTTGTGACATTGGATCTTCAGTAAGCATTATGCCAAAGTCAATGGCAGAGGAGCTGAACTTAAAAGTGGAACCTTCCAACGATTCCTTTACGTTTTCGTAGACTGCTTAAGAGTGAATTCAGGAGGGATGGTAAAAGATGTTCCAGTGCAGATCAATAATACATTGGTCTCAACATACTTTCATGTGATGGACATCAAGATAGATTGGAACTCTTCTCTACTACTTGGGAGAGCATTCATTACTATTGTGGGCGCCATATGCGATAAGAAGTTAAACAGGTTGTATCTATCTCTAACTGATCAAAATATTTTTTATGAACCTGTCAAAAATAAGAACAAGGCTACCCTGATCGAATTGTGTAATAATGCAGAACTTGTGACCACGTTTTTCTGTAATTACGAGTTCGGTGAGGAATCAGAAGAAGGAGCATCGATCGACACTCGACCCCCCACATTGATCGCCGACAATATAGTTCAATAGTCCATCGATACCACCCTATCGCATCGATTGAAACTCACACTTCCGCACAATCCAACCCCCACCATGGCGATATAAGTTACAACACAGCTTATCTCGAGTACGACGAAGAGTACAGAGAGGAAAAAACAATTGAATACCGAGGAATCGCGTTGGAAGAGGCTGGAATTTTCTATGTTTCCCCTCAACCTGGGAAATCGACATCGATTGACGGACACCTTACACCATCGATCGATACTGAAGATGAAGCAGAAACCGAAAGAGATTCATCTGCAGAACGCAAAAAGGAATATGGTTATTTACAACCAGACGAGTTCGGTGTTATGTGAGATCCAAATGGTTATGCTAGAGCTATGGACGGCCGAATACTACATTTCACGAAAGACGATGTAGCAGATATACATGCAATGGCTAACGGAGCTGGAAATCTTTTCATCCACCGGTCTTATCACCGAGTATCGATCTACATCCCACAGATGACATCGATCGACGCTAACCTGGCATACCAGGGTTGCTATGGAGATTATGACTGGGTAATGAACGCGAGAGTAGGCAATCCAACATCAATCCTCAACATATCTTGGCCATCCAACGACAACAAACGAAAACTGAAGCAGAAGATACAGAAGATGGTTATCTCAGACCAGATAATTTTGGAATTTTCAGAGATACAGAAGGACGTGCACGAGATCTTTACGGGAGGATTCTCAACTTACCTAAGGAAGATATGGCAGATGCCCTTGTTATGGTTAGTGTATGAAAAGGTTTATTTGGACAACAGCAACCGCCATCGATCGACACGCAGGTATCACCATCGATCGACATCAAGGAGCAGGAGCAATGACCCTAACCAGTACCAAACATCGATCGACAACGAGAAGCATGCATCGATCGATACCACCATAACAGGAGTCAACGAGTTCTGTACATCTAACCCTTTCACTTTATAAACTCTAGGAGCGGTAAGATGGATAAATCCCCTACTGATCGACGGTCAGGTAGAGTATGGACAGAGAGCCTTTGATGCTGATGGCAAACAGATTTTCTTTTGGGAAAATCAAGATGAGTATGGCATATACAGAGATGAGAATGGTAATGCACGCGCTATAGATGAACGAATTGTGAATGTGCAAGAGGAAGATATCATAGCAGTTCTAGAGAGAGCTACTATGGTTAAATACAACTACATATGTTAACTTGAACATGCAGCAATGATCGTTATGTCCAGGAAGAAGCAAGAAACATATACCAGAGCAGAGATTGATGATCTTGTGAATAAGATCTACAACGCTCAAGAGATGTCATTAGAAGATTCTTAAAGGAGGCTTGATGATGTCTAATATCCTATAGAATGTCTCACCGGTCTGACTACACGCATGGACAAGATGCAGCGAGATTTGGATACTATTCAAAGACAGCATGCGAGTGGACACAATAGAGTACCATCGATCGACGACAACATCTCACCATCGATCGATGACAACATCTCACCATCGATCGATGCTACATCTGACAGACAGATGCACACAGCAGAAATACAATTTGAAGACAGGTTCAATGAGAATTAGAGCCTAATGAAGGAAGTTATTCCTCACAAATTGGAGGATATATCAGAGACTATAGCTGCCATACTTAGAATGCTACAGTGTAATATTGAGAGTCTACAAACGAGAATTCAGTCAGTGGAAGTTGCTAAGGAGATCATAAAAAATCAGAAAGCCAGAGGAGATGAAGCATTGAGAAACTTCATTGGTACATGGTTTCAGAAGAGCAAAGAAGATGTAGCCACTTGTTTTCCAAGTGATGACCCACCTCCATTCTAGTCAGAAAATTCCAAATGTCGAGCTTAATAATATATCCAAGTGCTGAGTGGGTGTGTATTTAGTAGGTTTTTACTTAGTTTTTAATTTTACTATTTATTTATTTCGATTTTTATTTTATTTCTACAGACTACTTATATTAGTATCGATCAACACTATAAAAGCACTATCGGTCGACATTGGATCGCGACCATCGATCGACCAAACCTGCCTACCATCGATCGACACTCTCTCACAGAGAGAGGTATCGAGTTCTATACTTAATCTATTTACTTATGATTTAATTTTTCCTAACCAATCCGGGGCATTACACTTGGGACTGTGCAATTCAAGTCTGGGGGAGGTTCGATAACGCTATTTTATTGTTTTGGAGTTTTATTTACTATCTATATAAGTTTTTCAAAGAGTTTTATTGAGTCAAGAAGGAGACTATGATCAAGATTTATTTTTGACTAAACACACTTTAACACCATTCTTAGAAAGTTGTCTGCAGAGATTACTAGAGATACCAAAGTGAATCATCCTGCCACTATATCACACTTGCTTAGAAAGTTTGAAGGAAGCAACTATTATCACACTTGCGTAGAATTTTGTGTGCTTCTGATTCCCCTCTCTCTCCCCTTCATATAAAAAAGGAATCTAACATGATTTGGTGGCTACAACCATTAAAGCTTGATTCATATGATCCGAGAAAGAGAAAAACGTCAAAAAGAAGTGAACATGATCTGGTGGCAAAAACCATTAGAGCTTGATTCATGGAAGCCTATCCAAATATCTCAGTCAACTAAAAAATAAAATGATACCCTCAAAAGAAGGGAGACATTGACGTAGAAGAAGTGAGAAGAGAGAGAGGACATGGATCAGAGAAGACTACCTGTGTGTTCAGATACTGGTAGAGATAAGAGTCTACATATCCTTTGATCGATACTCCCAAGGTAAAGCCTGCACTTTTATTTTATGCAAAGATATGAAATCAGTAGAGGGGCGAGTGAGACTAGTATTCGCTAAGTTGTTGGTAGAATGAATTTGGTTGCTATACTAGGATAGGGGGTATATAAAGTTCTCTGTGATTGACCTAATAGGATGTCGCTGCAATAAAGTAAGGTTACGTCTGGGGGAGTTGATATAGCCTATTTATTACCAGTTTTAGCCCATGTTATGGACTCCATTTAGGGTCTATTATGTTTGTCTAGGGTATGTTTTAAGGTCTTTACAGGTCCATGTACGTTTTGGAGATATATGGAGATATTTGGATATTTTGGGGAATTTAGATGAGATTAATTCGTAGCTGATCTATGAGAGAGTCGAAGTACAAGACTGCTGTCGATCGACGACACTATCCTGACGTCGACCGATGTTTTATGACCAAGATCGATCGATGCTTACCACTTGGCATCGATCGATGACCAATTCAGAGACAGTCGATTTCAAACCCAAGTTAGAGACAAGACACAAGATTACAAGTTTACCCCTGGACGAGTTTTGACCTAGATTTTAGGGTTTTTATATTTATACTTTATATATGAGAAGATACAATGGGATACAAGAGGGAGACAAGAGAATAAAATATAATACAGTATAGTAGACAATATTCTTAGGGAGATTTTTATTGGAACCCCATTGTTTTATCTATGCAATATATTCAGACTATTCTTCTTATTTTAATTATGTATGAGTAGTTATCAACTAGATTTCTGTTTTATTAATGGTACTGCTGGATAAGCCAAACAATAGAATTGTTAGGTTCATTATTAGATCTATTAATAGAATTGTGTTGTTTCTTGTGTTCTAGAGTAGCTAACTAGAAACCTGATTATAGGATAGTTAGGCGCAAGTAAGAGCATAGTCTACTACCACAATTTATTCTCTTGAGCTAGGTTGCTAGAAACAAACGAGCGTTGATTTAGTTACTCTAGTGAACTTATCGAGTTAGGTCATAAAGCTTGACTCAAGAAACCATCGATCGAGGCATGATCATTGCCATCGACCGATGGTCATTCTGTGTCCACAAGCGAGACCTGCGACATTAGACTTAGTCAATAGATTAGACTCGCAGCGAGAGCTGGTGTCTTTTACAATAGATATCGAGTTCCATGATTAAATACCCTTAACTTCTATCTTCTATAATCCACTTACCTGAAATCCTAGATCTAGCATATTTACATTTACATCTAGTTAGTTTATTAGAAAATTTTCATATTTACATTATTAGCATATTTCCACATTTATATTATTAGCATATTTCCATATTGCATCTACACTGTCTGATACGGAAAATTTCCTTAGACTGATTACTTGTTACCAATATATATATAATCACCTAGCTTAACATTAGGAAAAAGAAATCTATTGTGTGCCATTGTTCTCTGTGAATTTGATCCCTAAGTACTCCACCTGATCTCTCTTGGCAAGAGTATTATTTTGTGTGTTACAATTAAGGGTTAATTTCATAGTTGATTGTTTAGGATATTTATACCCTGCTAGAACAGTAAACAACACTGCATGTCAGAAACTTATACGCTTACTCTTACACATGGAGCATCATAAGAAACATGATCCCTGCGACAACGAAGGAAGCATAAATACGATTGTAGAGTATTGTATCCAAACTAAAAGTTTGTAAAGGTAGCAAATCTACGGCCTTGCATATAAGTGGGACATCCACAAAAATGATGCAAAAGGTATACGACTAAAGTTGGAATAGTCCTGGGTAAGCCTGAATATGCTGTCAAAAATACTTAGTTCCTTCATAAAGACCCCTTCCCAAAACATATGCAGTAACCCTTCGTACGAAATGTGCATATTCCTGCGTCAAAATGTAAGTGCTAGAGAGAACACAGGAACCATGAAGTATGCTTGAAAAGTACTATAAATATCCCAAGATTTATACAGGGAGAAAAATGTGCACAGTCCGTACCACGGGAGCAACCTAATTCCATGCTTGTCCATATGTGCAAAGCAGTAAGACTGGCGCTTTAATCACCACCCCATGTAGATTCACACCAGCATCAATCGGTAAGACTGCATATTGCCTAACCCTTGTCATGGTCGAAGTTACACCAGCACGATATAAAATTCTGATAGTGGCTTTCCTGCAAGAAGAAAAGTGCAGTACCTTAAGATGTTGATAGTGGTATACTTCCGAGTGGAAGATTGCAACGTCTAAAAAGATGTTGATAGTGGCCTTTTTCCGAGTTGCAGAGTGCAACGTCTAAACCGAAGTTCATAGTGGCTCACTTCCGAGTGGTAGAATGCAACACCGAAACTGACATTGATAGTGGCTTACCTCCGGGGGAAGAGTGAAATGTCATATACAATTAAGAGCAGCACACTCATTGGGCAGAGCTCGATACAATCTTCTAAAACCTTTGGGTTAAATGAAAGGATACGCCCTACAACCTTCGGGTCTCAAAGAAATACATCCTAGAACATCCGGGTTCCAGTAAAAAGTCAATACAACCTCCGGGTTCTAGGACGAAAGTCTATACAACCTGCAGGCTGTAGGACAAAATACCATACAACCTCCAGGTTCCATGAAAAAAGTCCATACAACCTCCGTGATCTGTAAAGAACGCCAATACAACTTCCAGGGTCTAGGAAAAATGTCCATACAACCTGCTGGTTCGTGGACAAATTCTTTGCAACCTCCGGATTCCAGGGAAACATGTCCTTAGGCCTCCTAATCTAGGATAACATATCCCAAAATTTCAGGGTTTCAAGATGAAATATTCTTATAACTTTACGAATTCTCTGAGTAGCAGGATATAAAGCATACAAGCATTGATAGTGGTCCACCTACGGGGGAAGATTGCAATGTGATACACAGTTGATAGTGGCCAAGAATCCATGAAAAAGTTCAAAGAAAGTTCCCATCTTATTCATCCAGCAAGGATACTATTGTTCACTGAAGTAAATAGAACGAAATGTTCAGGAGATCACCTCCAATTACAAATGACCGATTAGGTTACTTAAAATAACGGGAAGAAATGTCTCAAAATCGATCAGATTATATCCGGATATCAGGGACATATGTCAAAGATATTACCTCTGGCTACCAAGAATCGCTTAGGTCACCTCCTTGTATCAAGACGACGCGTCATATAATCTAGCAGACTACCTCAGGGTATTGGGATGAGTCGGCCATATGATTAGGCAATAGAACAACATGTCCTAGAAAATCCATTCCATCAAATACTACTCTATGGAAAAGAAAGAAGTTTTTTCTCATTTCTATCCCATATTAAAGAGACTTCGAGAAAGACTCAACAACAACACATGCTTAAGGTCCCTTTGCCACATGTCAAGGTACAATCCTGAGACAAGGCAAGAAGCTAAACCATCAAAACCTCAAGGAGCAGGAAATATGCTAAATGCAATAACAGGAATCAACACGAAGAATTAAATGAAAGGCCACTACGTCTGTACAAGCTCAACAAAGATCACAACCTTAATAAGAATAGATAAAAGAGGTGCAAGCAAGGCCAGCAGAATTAAACTGACGAATATACAAACTGATCCATGCCATGCTTCTATATCGGACAAGGGTTTCTCATTCATTCTCCGAGTTATACATCTCCAACCAGGCTATGAAATCAATCAGAGCATGTGCCCGCACATTGAAGCACTATCACCAAGTCACTTCAATGGCTCAATCTTTAAAATCCTTTTTACTAGATGTGCCGACGTCCTACTCCCATTTTGACAAGGAACTTGTGGCCATAATGCAAATCATGAATTCCTCTGAAGAAAATAACTTTATTTCCGCCTTCAAACATGAAACCAGAAAATAAGGGGCAAACTTTTGGGGGAAAATCCTCCATGGACAAGAACCTCATGGTTAGAGAAGGACACCGATCTACTGGTTCAAGCTTCCAGCTTCTAGGTTCCTACCTCCGGCTTCCAGGTTCCGAGTTAGATTTTCCTCCTTCCTCTGGGTAAAAGAGGAAAACTTCCACATAAATATGAACATTCACATATCTCAGGATATGGTTGAATATCTTTAAATCTGATGGAAAATAGAAGTATTGTAATGTCTATGGCCATCTTAAAGATAAGTGGAAATATTCTATTACCAATGGCTATAGTGAATATTTCCAAATCTGATCAGAGAGGCACAAATTTATGCTAAAAATAGGGGGTTCATGACCCTAAGAAAAGGATGCCAAGACGTCCATCACAAGAGCTCATCAATTGGACAGCCGCCAAAGCAAGAATCCACCTAGAAGACCATCTTCATCAATATGTCTATGAAAGGCAAATTCCTGCGATTAATATCAACTAGATTAAGTTCTATGCTCACTGCTGCATATCGACACATCATGCTCGCTGTAGCATAGCGACTAGTATATCATCTGGTCCAGCCATGCGCCCTCTAGACCAGAAGACTACTATCAACTATAGAGCCACGTGCTCACAAGTCTTCGTGCCAATAAGGCTATGCGTTTACCTAGGCTGCGTGCCTCCAAATATATGAACTACGAATGGCTTGATCCCCCACTAAAGGGTACATAGGTAATCCTCACTGAAGGATAGAGCTATAAATCCAAACACCTTCCATGGTGACACAGCTCAGAGCCCAGAAGACACCTTCGGAAGCTTGAATTATCAAGTCAAGCAGAAAGACCATTTGGTCTTCATTACAGAAAGGCAGTTCCTGCCTTACGATCTATCTACCCTGCTGATATCAAGATATTAACAACATGTACAGGCCCATACTCTACTGGCAGAAATATAAAGGCAGGATTTCCCGGTTTAGCAACAACCAAACCAGGAGAAAGCACAACGACGTCTTGTCTCCTTCTTTATATCATCTTGTAGAGTTGAGCAGGAATCACTTGTACACAAAAATACCATAACACTAGATCTCTGAGAAGAGAAAAAAAATCTTCACACAACAAGTAACAAGAGACGTCGGTTTTGAACGCGAGTTTTACTGATGCAAACTCTGGAGACCCCGACAGAAGAAGGAAATGCTGCCCGACAGGCTCGACCATTGAATGGGGAAACAAATGCAGGTCCTGATAAAAGGGGTCAGACCAACCTCAGGGAAGACGATGTCTCCAAGACAGAGAATGACGAAGAAACACCGGAAGGATCAATGAGAAAAAATCTACCATGACCGTACCTCGAGCTGGTGTTCTCTAAGAATATCGAAGCCGTTCAATCCATGATAGAAAGCCTACCTAGGGTAATGTTGGGGAAAAGTAATTCCGGAAGAGATTACTCCAGCTCACGAGTAGAACGATGGCCTTCTAACTCATGCCTGGCGAAATTCCTACTTAAGTTCCAGCTCCGTTCCTGCCTCCGAGCAAAAAGAAAGATTCCTGTTAAAAGGGATTCTTCCATATTTCCGAATATGGAAGACCAATACCTAACAAATGCCTACAACCAAGCTATAAAACGGGAGTTCATACCCTAGAATAAGGGATCGACTATTAGAGACTAAGAGAATAGAGCTAGGCAGCTAGAACTAGGGTTCATAGACCAAACGTTGTAGTTACTATTGGGGAAAAATAATCTACGAAGAGATTACCCCAGCTTTTGGGTTCATGCGTCTAGCTTCCGGGTTCCTGCCTCCAACATCCGGATTCTAGTTCAGAATAATTTCCGTGCCTCTAGGCAAAGTGGAAAACATCCATATAAGTATAAATCATTACATATCTCATGGTTTGGCCGGATCTCGTTAAACTCCAAGGGAAAAGGGAAATATTCTAATATTTATGTTATCTTCAAGTTAAGTTGAAATATTCTATTATCTATGGAGAGTGAATATCTCCAAATGTTAAGAGAGACGCACGACCTCCAATATAAATATGGGGTTTCTAACCCTCAAAAAAGGAGGTCAACACGTCCACCATAGATAAATATGTCCATCTACAAAGCCCATGAATTCCACAGCCTCCAAGGGAAGAAGTCACACATAGAAGACCATCTTCATCAACATGCCTAATAACATGCAGATCCCTGCGATTACTATCAATTAGACGAAGATATTTTCTCACCTCAGCATGTCTACAACTCGGCTTACTGGCTCAGACTACAATCTTCTCCTCGCCACCATTAATACCCCATTCTCATAGTAGTGCATCGACAAGACTACTATCTGTTCCGGCCATGTCCCATCCATAACAGACGACTCCAATCAACTAGAGAGACATGTGCTCACAAAGCCACATGCCCATCTAGGCTACGTGCCCATCTAGGATACGCGCTTCCGATAATATGAACCACGAATGGCTTGATCCCTCACTCAAGTGTACGTAGGCAATCCTCACTCAACGATGCAGCTATAAATTCAAACACCTTCCATGGTTTCACGACTCAGAACCGAGAAGATACCTTTGGAAGCAGGAATCATCAACTATAGATCAGGAAGACCATGCGGTCTTCACTAGAGATAGGCAGCTCCTGCCTAACGATCCATCTCTCCTGCTACCACGTTATTCATGACAGATACTGACCCATACCCATATGACAGTAATCCTTAAGTAGGATCTCCCGATTTATCAACAACTTAAGAAGGATAATGCACTACAACGACATGTCTCCTTCTCCTTATTATTCCAAATAGATGAGCACGAATCACGTAGACAAAAATACCCTATCAGTTTGGCGCTAATAGGAGGGGCCGTTTTAAACTACGTAGAGATGTAATATGCGGAAGAAACATTACATGTATCCTCTCAAAAACCCACAACCCCAGCAACCTAGGGAAAGAAACGACTTATTCTCACCAGATCTAAAGCTTACGCAGCTGGGAACCTAGAACACTTCCCTAAGAGAGGATACCACCATTCTAATAACTGTAGCAGAATTTAACGCAGGAATCACACCTTGACAATTTTTGCTTCCTGCTGGTTCCAGGTCTCAACCACAGATCTGCCCTCTACAATATTTGGTTTCTACTGGTTCCGGGTCTCAACCAAAAATCAGACCCCTACATTCTCTTGTTCCTGCTGGTTTCGGGTCTTAACTACAAACTAGGCCTCTAAAACCTTTGGATCCAATATTCCTAACCAGGAGAACCATCAATATGAGCGGGTAATCCACTAGAAATAATCTAGCAAGCCCTAGACACCGTCAATGCGTCTAGGTCCACGAGTCTGCCCCATATGAAAGAGATGCAAGGTTCTCAAACAAGACACAATACCTTCCTGCCGAGTTGACAAGTTTGACGAATTCCAAAAGCTGGAGGAGTCAGAAGAAGAGTTCTTGGAAAGAATGCGGGAATACCATGAAACCCCTAAGAGGTAACTGGAAAAGCACCTTTCTTTTTAGGTTCTAGCATATAGGTGGTAGAGGAATCCTAGATAATCCAAATACTTAGGTGAATAGAACACCTTTTAAGGACTCCTCCAATTTCGTAGGAGTTGTTCCATGAAAGGAACAATGTACATAGCCCTAGAACATATAATTACATCTCAATAGATATGGGTTTACTGAACTTCTAGGGAAAATTCCTTAATGGATTTCGTGAAGAAATACCAAGAACCAACCAAAAGTAGGAGGAACCCTGCCCATCCAAAATGCTAACTATCCATCAAGACTTGTTGCCAATCATATCCTTTACTACAATTAGAGCAAGGAGCAGTAAAAGAAGCAGGACAATAAACATTCCTTCTACTATTCACCCAAAAGGGAAGACTCTGACCCCATTGTAATAAAACAAAGTCATCTCTGGCTACCCATGCATAATAAAAAGGATTAAGTCCACTCCAATGCAGAAACAAAGCCAATAATATGCAAAGGATGTAAATCCTACAATTTTATTAGTTGTTACACCTACTAAAGGTAGGATCCAGAGCGCTCGTTGCTACCTATCCAAGAAGGAGGAATTTGTCAACAACATGGATCTCCTTACCTAAAACAAAATCAAAGCTATTGTCTCCAAATCTCATGCAAAGCCATAGCCAAGAGCTATCAACAAACCTTGCTTAGCAGAGAAAGTAAGCCACATCCACCACTACTTTACCCGCCAATGTACCCTGATATACTTCAAAGGGAAGCTAAGGCCAATTGCCTCTACAAGTATCCAAGGCTACGTTCCTCTACAAGTTCGTGAGGAAGATAAGGCCATGTACCCCTATATTATCTAAGGCTACGCGCCTTGACAAGTTTCTAGAAACCATAAATTCCCTGTAAAGGAGTCAAGGATACGCGACTCTACAAGGTTCCAAGGAAGTAGGTCCAAGGCACATGTCTTCATAAATTTATACGAAAGAAATATGTGGAAACCAGAATTCAAACTCTCAATTTCCGTTATTGGAGGAAGGAAAAGAAACCTTATCTTTCCACGAGGTCCCGGATTTCTGCTGAGCCTACGACAAGTGATCAAATTATGAATAAAAAACGTAAGATAATCAGATATGAGTTGCGAGTGAAAAGGAAGATCTTATTTAATCGTCTTTGCATAAGGAAGCCTCGAGGATACAACAGATTTTAAGAGCTTCGGCCACAAGATCGGTCGGCGTATTCCTAGCTCTAGCACCTAACCGTAAACCTAGTTTGAGTCACAGCTCGATGACAAAAGAAAATTGCTAAAAAATCTTTCTAAGTTCTGAATTGTAAAGAATTTTCCGTCCTTTGCGTCCTTCTCCTTTGCATCTCTTATATAAGTTTTCAAGGTCGGTCGTATTTCCTTTTCTGCCCCTGATTCAAGTTGATCATTCCGCGGAAATCTTCCTTATCTTCTCATTATTTCCATTATCATATCGGAAATTTGATAATTATCTTCTTTTCCATTTATATTATGCGGACATACGGTAGACCTTCAATATAGTTGGGCTCATTCTCGTCTAAAACTGTAAGTGGACATTTATCGGGTTTTAGACCCTTTCGGGTTGTTTAGCAATTGTATCAATTTTTACGATTTCTTTCGAAGAAAACGTCCTTCTTATGATTACACAACGTTAGCTCCAAAAATAATAATCTAACCGTATAGTAGATACAACATTGGTGTTTAATTTAACCATTATCATTTTACACGATTGACTTGGAGTTTTACGAGAAAACAAGTCTTTCTGATTTTTATCGTGAAAATTCAACGGAAACTCCAATCAAGATGAAACAAGAAACATCCTAATCAAGTTTGAAAGGAGAGAGTGATGAATAGGATACGGTATAGTTGACCATGGGCGACTAGAAATTTGTACGCGTCTAGTCACCCATGGGAGACTAGAAATTTGCACCGTCTAGTCAACCAAGGCGACTAAACTTTACGGATAATCTAATCACCCATGTACAACTATATGCAGGGTGTGTCTAGTCGCCAATGGGCGACAAGACTTGGTGGTTTGTCTAGGCGATGAGGAGTTCAGATATGAGGATTTCTTTCATTCTTTTTACCGAGAGAGAGATAACGTTTTCCCATGGTAACTTCCAGACATTGATTTCGTCGTGACCATTTTGACCCCAACAATTAGCCCCCCAGCTTGCAAGAATTGCCGAAGCGTTCTTGTGAGATGTTCGGTGTGTTAGGTAAGTTAGGTGGAATCAATGGCTAAAATCTAAGGATCAATAGTATGTGGAGTAAGCTTTCCAATTCCTTACTTTCTCACTACACAAGAAATTCTCTCAAGGTGGAAAATTCATTTTCTCTTTTCTTCAATTGTTGTTATTTGTATTATGGCTTTCTATAATGAAGCTTCCGAGAGCGTATTTCCTACCATTTTTGTCCCGAGATCTTGCGGGTTTGGGGTGAAGAGGTCGCTCCAAAGGTCGAATTTTTGCAACATTCCGTCAACCCTGAGGAGTTGAAGCCATATTGGGAAGCGACCTGCGGTCTCACACCTCCATGAGCTGACTTGTGGCGTCCCACGAGACCGATCTTCACAGAACCTGCCGAAGGGCCGACTGAAGGCATGAGTTATTTCTGTACCGCCATCCGGGACTTTTGACGATCCTCAAGGAGGTGGAGTTTCGGATGCTGAAACATGAGGAGAGTGCCAGGTCCCTTCCTCGAGGCCTTTTTACATGTTACGGTGCGCAGTTTCTGCGATGTCGCCTATGGTTTCCCCTCCTAGAAGTCATACTCCGGTTCCTGGTGGCCTGCAGCACCTCATTGGACTTTAGGTCCAGAGCTATGAACGAGGATGGCAATCAGCATTGACTATTTCCAAGCCTTTTTATATCCAAAGAGGGTGGGTCAGTTGACCCAATATTTCCTATAGCCGAGACATTTTATAACAATGATTACCTCGTTACGTCAAACATTCTGGTTTGAATCAGCGTTATTTCTTTGCCCAGATAAATAATGCTTCTGTTTCAGAAGAAATCATTCTTTTCTTCAGACGAAGATGGGGCCGCAAGGGTATTTTGGTAGACCCTTTGATAATTTTTGGTTGCTTACTGATGTCTGATAATTTTTTTTGTTTTGCAGTTATCGATCTTCTTCCTCTGTTTCCTGCGGATACACTTGGCATTAGGAAACTTCTTCGAGTTAGCCCGTTTCATTGGGGTTTCTTTTTTCCGCAGCGAATTTGAGCAGCTGTCGAATACCATCACCCTTGAGCTCGACCTCATACGGTCGTGGAGGAAGAATCTGATCTAGTCATGGACCAATACTTTCCATACGTAATTCCCATTGTGAGGGAGAGAGAGGGATCTCCCAAGAACAAACAACTTACTGCGGATGAAGGCGATGTTGCTTTCGATGGGGTGGATCTAACCTCGGAGGAGAGGTATCGTGGTTTCCTTGCTGGAGATGGGAGCGGTACTTGTCAAAACCCGCTGCCATCGTGCAGAGGTTGATCTGACCTTGACGAGTATCGGGCCTCCCTTAACGTTACTTCGGGTCAGCCTGAGGCCAGCGGAGAACCTGTCAGATTGGCGAAATATACGGAAGCATCGCGACTCTTCATAGAGGTCAGTAATTGCTTTTACTTCGGCCTTGTTTTATACAGTTTGCCTCTAAGGAAAGGTTTCGTGAAGGGCCTTCACGTGATAGACGAGGCCCTTAGGACGAGCGATCTTGAAGAGAAGATGGCTCAGTTTAAAGCTGAGATGGACCAGAAAGAAAATTCTCGTTTGAAGGTCGAGGTCGAGACATGCCTTCTTCACTAGAAAGAGTCACAGCAGGAGCGAGTGCGCCTTTTTCACTGTGAACGTAGATCTGGTCGAAGAGAGATGGATTTGATCATGACTGATCGTTTGACGCGGTTCACGGCCCATTTTGGAAAGTATCAGTGCGCATATAAGTCCTTTGGGGATTATCGTGAGTGTCAAGGTTCCGTTGGTGCTCTGTGGCACACACATGGAAGTGAGTACGAATTGAAGACCAAAGAGGCAATGATATCGAGGCATTTGGCCGGTCTTTCCAGCACGGATTCGACGATCCCTCAAATAGAAAAGAAGATTTGGGAGTACTGGGCCCCATTCCTGTTTCTCCAGATTTTAAAGAGTTTGGACCTGCCGCTCCGGGAGGTGATGTCGAGGTCAAGTGGGAGGTCAATGTCTGGAAACTACGAATTAAATCCGTGAAGGGTATACGTGTTTTTAAGGAATTGTGTTCCTTATGTAGTATTTATATTATTGCTTTGGCCAAGTATGGCCGTTTAGACTTATTGGAACTAGTCATTTGTGGCTTTGAATCCCTGCCGCTCTAAGGCTTTTCTTTTAACAAAGTATGTTTCGTTTAAATGGTGTATGAGTAATATTTTGGATGTAGAAGGAAGCATACGAGTAGTCATCTCGTTTCTTATTCTTTTTAAAATTCACTATTGTGGGAACCGAAATTCGCACTGTCGATTTCTGTTGAATTAGGATCGCAGGGTATATCCTAGTTTTCCAGAGGTCCCGGATATTTGTTAAACCACACGCCAATCAATCAGAATACAAAGTAAATATGGAAAACAAAGTAAGAATCGAAAAGAGAGCAAATAGATGTTTTATTCCGAATTTGCGTATTAGCGTTTACAAAAGGATAGGAGCCTAGGTCATGACAGTTGTCGGTGAGATCCCTAGATCTAATAACCTAAGACTGCAAAACCCTAGTTGAGTCGCAGCTCAAATAACAAAAACGAAAAGTTGCCTAAATCCTCTAAGTGCTAAACTATGTTTGCTCTGAGCAGATATTTTTGTGTGTTCTCTGCATCATCACCCTTGAAGTCCTTATATACTCCTCTAGAGGCGGTTTCTCTTTCCCCTTCTGCCGTTGGTTGAATTAATCGCTTCGAGGAAATATTCCTTTTTTCCTTGATCTTCATGATTATCTTCGGAAACATAACATTTATCCTTTGATCTTGATATTTATCCCTTCAAACTTAACATTTATCCTTTCCTGCAAAATAAAAGATAAACCATCACAAATTTTGGGCTTGATTTCGGAGAAAATCGCAAGTTGGCCTTTAGCCGAGCTTTAGACCTCGTTGGGCCCTTTTTGACTTAGGCATTTCTACGATTTTATCGAAATAACATTGCTAAAACGACATCGTCCGACAGTTAGGATCTTTCGTATGGGGTGTGTGACATTAGGTGTTTAGTTATCTGTTATCGTGTCATACAATCGATCCGATCCTTTCTCGAGAAAACAAGTTCTTTTGGTAAAGTTCAGATGTCAATCCGGATCGAGGTGGAATAAAGATAACTTCATTCAAGTATCAAAAGAGGAAGTTTAACAAGGACGAGGTGAAACTAGATTGATTCGATCTGACTGGCTGAAAACGAGTCGGATTGCTAGGTCTAAACAAGCGAAATTCCCGCAAGCTCTTCATCAACTTTTACACACTATTCAGGGCATTCTAGAGTGTGCTTATCCAACCACTCTGGTTGTGATTCAAGCCATCTAAGACATTCATCAAGAGAGGTGTTGTGACTTGCACTCTTTCCTTGTTTTGGGTTTATCCCATTGGGTTTTCCAAACAAGGTTTTTAATGAGGCTTGGACACAACACTTATACAAAAGCCTCTTGATGAAACTAAGCCCATTTTCTATCCTAATTTTGTGCAAGAATACACCAAGAGTCTTTTTTATTTTCAAGTTTAAACTTAGTCTTTCTTTTAATTGTTTTGTGTGTTTCCAAGAAGTTGTGCATGTACAGCCTTCTTCTCTTTATATTCTGGTCGAAATCTCTAAATAAGACATCAAACTCTTTTCTAAAAGCCCAAGTATTCTCTGAATCTTGTTTGATCAAAGCTTGTCTAGTGTATTTTGGATTCTTCCTTACATTGCGAGCAAAAACCGATAGTCTGAGAGTCATTCCGCAACTCTTAGAAGTATCATCTCAATCCATTGCTTATCACATCAACACAATCGTTGGAGAGAATTCAGGGACGTGATCCTCTCACCCAGGATCATATCAGCATGCCAAGGATACGGTGAAACCTACGAAGAATATGATTCAGATCACGATAAGGATGAAGCTGGCTGGGTAATGGACGCGATAGTAGGCAATCCAGCATCAATAGTCGGCCCAACTTGGCCATCAAACGACATCATACGTAAACCAGACACTTCACTTGGACCAGAAGAAACAGAAGCTGGTTATCATAGACCCGACGAGTTTGGAATTTTCAGAGATATAGAAGGACGTGCACGAGGTCTTTATAGGAGAATTCTAACTCTACCTAAGAAAGATGTAGCAGACGCACTTCTCATGGCTGAACGATCAGGAAATTTCTTTGGACAACAGCAACAGCCATCGATCGACGCACAGGTACCAGCATCGATCGACAATGAGCAACATAAGCAAGAAACATACAGCAGAGAACAGATTGATGATATTGTGCATGAGATCTACAAAGCTCAAGAGATGTCACTGGATGATTTCTACATGAGGCTTGATGATGTCTACTATCCTATTTATAAATGCCTTACCAATTTGACTACACGCATGGATGACATGAAGAAAGAGATGGATACTGTTCGGAGACAGCATGCGAGTAGACCAGATAGACTGACATCGATTGACGACATCACCTTGCTATCTATCGATACTGAGTAGATAGAGAGAAGTCCGCAGCAGAAAACCGCTTAGAAGATAGGTTCAATGAAATTGCTTTTGCTAAGAGCCTGATGAAAAAGATATATTCTCAGCAATTGGAGGAGATATCAAAAATTAAAGCTGCCAGACTTAGAATACTCCAGCGCGGTATTAAAAATCTACAAAGAAGAATGCATTCACTAGAGGTTACTAAGGAGATCATAAAGAAAGAGAAAACCAGAGGAGATAAGGCAATCAGAAACTTCATTGGTACATGGTTTCAGAAGAGAAAAGAAGACGTAGCCACTTGTTTTATAAGTGTTAATCAACCTCCTTTCTAGCTAGAGCATTCACAACGTCGAGGTTAAGACTATAACCAAGCGATGAGTGGGAGGTAACCCACTGTTTAGTAAGTTTTAATTAGTTTTTATTCTTCATTTACTACTAATTTTTGTTTTTAATTATTTCATATTTAAAAAAAAAGATTCGAGGAAGACAATCTGCATAGATCATCGACCGACAATTGATCACTGCCGATCGACGGAGTAAGCAACACATCGATCGATAGGCACTTACTGTGTCGATCGACGGTCACCATCAGCGAGCATGTATATCATTTTTCCTTGTTAAAATTTGGTCCTTATGATTTATTTCTTCCCCAATCTCAGAATGTATAACATTGGTGATAGTGTTGTTTAAGTCTAGGGGAGGTATTACTGATATTGTGTTTTATTTGGAGTTTAATAAGAAACAGGAACTTAGAGGTTTAGCATCGATTGACACCGGTAACCGACCATCGATCGACTCTCTCTTACAGAGAGAGGTATCGAGTTTTATACTTAAGATATTTACTTATGATTTAATTTTCTCAAACCGATCCGAGGCGGATTACACTGAGGACAGTGCAATTTAAGTCTGGGGAGGTTCGCTAATGCTATTTAATTATTTTGAGTGTAGTTATATCTATATAACTTTTTCAAAAAGTTGTATTGAGTCAAGAAGAAGACTATGATCAAGATTTATTATTGACTAACCACGCTATAAGCACCATTCTTAGAAGGTTGTTTGCAAAGATTACTAGAGATACCAAAGTGGATCATCCTGCCACTATATCACACTTGCTTAGAAAGTTTGGAGGAACAAAAGCTGATTTCCAACACTAACCCTGACCTTATTTGCTTGCTTTGGGATTTGGTATACATTGGATTGGATTCCTTCTGGAAGGTAAAATTCTTGTGCTTCTGATTCCCCTCTCTCTCCCCTTTAGATTAAAAAAGGAGTCGAACATGATTTGGTGGCTACAACAATTAAAGCTTGATTCATATGATCCTAGAAAGAGATAAAGGGCAAAAAGAAGTTAACAGGATCTGATGGCAAAAAACCATTAGTGCTTGATTCATGGAAGTCTATCCAAATATCTCACTGAATTAAAAAAAAAATGATACCCTCAAAACAAGAGAGACATTGACTGAGAAGAAGTGAGAAGAGAGAGAGGAAAGAAATCAGAGAAGGCTACATGTGTGTTTAGATACTTGCAGAGGTAAGAGTGCATGTGTCCCTTGATCGATACTCCCAAGGTAAAGCCTGCACTTTTATTTTATGCAAAGAAATGAAATCAATAGAGGGGCAAGTCAAACTAGTATTCGCTAAGTTGTTGGTAGAATGAATTTGGTTGCTATACAAGGATAGGGTATATAAAATTTTTCTGTGATTGGCTTGATAGGTTGTGGTTGCAATAAAGTAAGGTGACAGTTATACTTAGACAATATGTGAGTCTTCGCTTTTCAAAACATCTTTCACAGACTTGTTTGCTTGAGGACAAGCGAAAGGTTAAGTCTGGGGGAGTTGATATAGCTTATTTATTACCAGTTTTAGACCATGTTATAGGCTCTATTTCGGGTGTTTGTTATGTGTTTCTAGGCTATGTTTTGAGTCTTTACCGGTCCACGTATATTTTGGAGATATATGGAGATACTTAGAGCTTTTGGAGCATTTAGAGGAGAATAAAATGTAGCTGATCATTGGGAGAGTCGAAGTACATGATTACCATCGATCGACGGCATAACTTTGGTGTCGTCCGATGTTACATGACCAAGATCGATCGATGTTGCACATCTGCCATCGATCGATGTCCAATTCGCAGAAAACCGACTTTAAAGCCCAAGTTTGAGACATGACACAAGATTACAAGATTACCCTGGGACGATTTTTGACCTAGACTTTTGGGTTTTATATTTATACTTTATGTATTGCACCAGAAAAGTGTGCTTGGTGTTTGTGAGTGTTTGGTGCAAAGTGCGAAAAAGTGTGTGAGTGAGAAGGCTAAGTGTGCACCACCTGACAATAGTTCTACGACTTATTTATGGAGAAGATTCATAACTTCATAGGTAGATTTGTATTTAAACACCAGTATTTTATATATGCATTTTATTCATATTATTATTCTCACTTTAAATATGTCTGAGTAGTTACCAACTAGAATTAGGGTTTATTAATGGTACTGATGGATTAGCCAAACAATAGAATTGTTAGGCTCATTGCTAGATCTATTAACATAATTGTGTTTATTGCTTGTGTTCTAGATTAGCTAACTAGAACCCGATAATATGAACTAGGTTGCTAGAAACAAGCGAAAGTTGATTTAGTTAACCTAGTGAACTTATCGAACTAGGTCGTAAAGCTTGACTCGAGAAACCATCGATCGACGCAGAATCATTTCCATCGATCGATAGTCATTCCCTGTCAACAAGCGAGAATTGAGACATTGGACTTAGTCAATAGATTAGACGTGCATGTGAGAGCTGGTGTCTTTTACATTAGATTTCGAGTTCCATGATTAAATACCCTTACCTTCTATCTATTATAATTCACTTGCCTGAAACCCTAGATCTTGCATATTTATATTTCCATCTAGTTAAATTATTAGCATATTTCCATATTTGCATTATTAGCATATTTCCATATTGCATCTGTAGCTTCTAATAAGAAATATTTCCTTGACATGATTACTTTCTACCAAAATATATAGTTACCTAGCTTAGTCTTTAGAAATAAGAAATCTATTGTGTGCCATTGTTTTCTGTGGATTCGATCCCTAAGTACTACACCTTATCTCTCTTGACAATAGTATTATTTTTATGTTTGGATTAATGGTTAATTTGAGAGTTGTTTATTTAGGATATTTATACCCATTAGAACATAAAAACACACCCACGTCAGATATCTCTAGTAATCTCCGCAAACAACCTTCCAAGAATGGTGCTAAATTGTGGTTCGTCAATAATAAATTTTGATCATCGTCCTCTTCTTGACGCGATAATTTTTTTTGAAAAACTGATATATAGATAATAAAACTCAAAACAATAAAATAACGTTAGCGAACCTCCCCCAAACTTTAATTACACTGTCCCCAGTGTAATCCGTCCCAGATCATAAGTAAATAGCTTAAGTATAGAACTCGATACCTCTCTCTGTAAGAGAGTGTCGATCGATTGTAGGCGGGTTTGGTCGATCGATGGTCGCGATCCACTGTCGACCGATGTTGCCTCTATTGTGTCGATCGATGGTGATTTAAGCAGTCTGTAAAAACGAAGTAAAAATTGAAATAAATAGTAGTATAAGCGAAAGCTAAGTAAAAACTTACTAAGCAGTGGGTTGCCCCACTCAGCGCTTGGTTATAGTCTTAAGCTCAACGTTTTGAACTTTCTGACTAGAATGTAGGTGGATCAACACTTGGAAACAAGTGTGTACATCTTCTTTGCTCTTCTGAAACCATGTACCAATAATGCTTTGCATTGCGTCATCTCCTCTCGCTTTCTCATACTTTATGATCTCCTTAGTAACTTCTACTAAATGAATTCTCCTTTGTAGATTCTCAATAATGCGCTGGAGCATTCTAAGTCAGACAGCTGTAGTATCTGATATATCCTCCAATTTCTAAGAATATCTTCTGTCACCAGGGTTTGAGAAAAAGCAATCTCATTAAACCTTTCTTCTAATTGTGCTTCTGATGCGCACTTCTGTCTGCCAAAATCAGTATCGCTCGATGTCAACATACTGCTGTCAATCGATGTCACTTTATCTGGTCCACTCGCATGTTGTCTTTGAACAATATCCAAATCTTGCTTCATCTCATCCATGCGTGTAGTCAAACCGGTGAGGCACTTTTCTATAAGTTAGTAGACATCATCAAGCCTCCTTTAGAAATTGACTAATGATCTCTCTTGAGCTGTGTAGATCTCATCCACAATGTCGTCAATCTCTGCTCTGCTGTATGTCTTTGGTTTCTGCCTAGACATACCGATCTTTGCTGCGTGTTCATGTAAACATATCTAGTTGTACTCAAACATAGTAGCTCTCTCAAGACTTGCCCTAAAATCTGCTTCTTGCACATTCACAACTCTTCTGCCTAGAGCTCGTGCATTACCATTCTCATCTATGTAGATGCCATACTCATCCTTCTTTTCCCAAAAGAAAATTCTTCTGCCATCAGCATCAAAAGCTCTTGTTCCATACTCTGCGCGACCGTCTATCAGTTTGATATTTATCCAACTGATCAGTCTTGGAGTTTCAGAAGTAAAGGGGTTAGATGTACAGAACTCGTTGACTCCTGGAATAGCGGTATCGAACGATGCGTTCTTCTTGTTGTTGATTGATGGTCGAGTTTGGATTGGCTTGTCCTTCGGCTCCTTGTTGTCGATCGATGCTGGTACCGGTGCTTTGATCGATGGCTGTTGCTGTTGTCCAAATAAAATTCCTGAGTGTTAAGCCATAAAAAGGGTGTCTCCTACGTCCTCCTTAGGTAGAGTTAGTAATCTCCCATAAAGATCTCGTGCATGTCCTTATGTATCTTTGAAAATTCCAAACTCATCTGGTCTGAGATAGCCAGCTTATGTATCTTCTGCCCCAAGTAAATGTCCGGGTTTTCTTTTGATGTCCTTTGATGGCCAGGATATGCTGATTATTGATGCTGGATTGCCCACTCTCGCGTTCATTACCAAGCCATCTTCTTCTTCCTATGCCAGGCTGCGAGATTCAATCAGCTCTTCCTCTCTGTAATCTGTATTGTAGTCTTTGTAAACTCTACCATATCCGTGGTAAGACAGATTGGTGTCAATCGATGGGGTATGTGGACTGTCGATCGATGCTCAATAATCAGACTGGTGACCAAAATGTTTTCCAGCTCCATTAGCCATTGCAAGTATGTCTGCCACATCTTCCTTTGTGACATGTAGAATTCTACCATCCATAGCTCTTGCATTACCATCTTGATCTCTCATAATACCATAATCATCTGGTTGTAGATAACCATATTCTCTTTCGCGTTCTACAGCTGAATCACGTTCGGTTTCTGCTTCGTTCCCAGAATCGATCGATGGTGTATGGTCGCCATCAATCGATGTCGATTTCTCAGGTTGATGGGAAACATGAAAAACTCCAGCCTCTTCCATAGCAAGCCCTCGGTACTCAATTTTTTTCTTAATCTTTGTAGTCTTCGTCGTACTCGAGGTAGGCTGTGTTGTAATTGAAGTCTCCATTGTAGGTGTTGAATCGTCCAAATGTTTGAGTGTCAATAGATTCGATAGGGAGGGTATCAATCGATTGTTGAACTGTAAGGTCGTTGATCGAAGTGTTGGGTGGGGTGTCGATCGATGCTCCTTCTTCCGATTCCTCACCGAACTCGTAATCGCTGAAGCATGTGGCCACAAGCTCTGCATCATTGCACAATTTGATCAGGGTAGCCTTGTTCTTATTTTTGACAGGTTCATAAAAAATAATTTTATCAATTAGATATAGATACAATCTATCCTGATGTCCATCACATGAAAGTCTCATATGGCTCCCACAGTAACCATGAATGCTCTCCCAACTAGTAAAAAAGAGTTTCAATTTATCCTGATGCCCATCACATGAAAGTATGTTGGAACTAAGGTATTGTTGATTTGCACTGGAACATCTTTTACCATCCCTTCTAAGTTCACTCTTGAGCAGTTAACGAATGTAAAAGAATCATTGGAGGGTTCCACTTTCAGGTCCAACTCCTCTGTAATAGACTTCGGCTTAATTCTCACTGAAGATCCAGTGTCAGAAAGGGCGTTGGGATATTTGTTTCCTTTGATGAAAGATGGAACAAAATTTCCAAGATCGCTTTTCTTCTTCAGAAATGTTCTCTGCTTCATCTTCTCTCTGAGTTGATTGAACATTATCTCTATGTCATCATCTGTCTCCCTTGTTTCCCTGAAAAACATCCACAATATGTGAGTATAATAAGCTTCATCAAAACAAATATCTAAAGGAATTTTAAAAACTCTTTTAAAAAAGCTATCTATCTCCTTTTCATTGACTTATTTGTGTTGAGGCTTTGGGCTATTTTGCCTCCTCTTTGAATGTCCCTCATATTTTCTATCAGTATCCATAGCATTAGTTGTGTCTGTATTCTGTTATGTGGCTGTCAAGGTCGGACGTACAATCAAATTGGCATCAAGGTTTGGTAGCCGAACCGGGTTTCTCTCTTGTCAATCGATTCCAGAGGTGTACTGTCGATTGATTCTTCTATCACAATGTCGATCGATGTCACGAGAACAGTATCGATCGACGTTAGTTGATTCACACGAAGCCACTGATTCTGTAGGTTTCACCGTCAATCGATTCTCTCTGGTTGGTGTCAATCGATGCGAATGAGAAGTGCCGAGTGATATGGAATTTGCCACACAGAAATCATTGGTTTGGGGATTCTCTTTCTTGACTTCCTGCCAGAAATCATCATCATTCAATGCATTGACGTGGTGCTTTTTCCAGCCTCGATTTTCTCCTTAATCAAGCTCTCATGCCTCTTGATGTTCTCACTTGTTTGCATCACTTGATTTTCCAGTTTCCTCACATGAGTGCTGAGGTTTTCGAACTTGGCGTTCAGGTTGAGGTACAGACCCTCTATCTTTCCATTGAAATCCACATTCATCTTCTGCTGTCCCTCTAAGACTCTATCAACCATTGCTTCATTCTTGCTTTTCGGACCTTCTAGATGGGGGGTTCTGGTAGTAGGATGATCCATTAGTCCTGTTGTTATTGAAGGGTCTTCGCTGTAAATTTTGATTGAAGTTACTCCTTTGACCAGAACCATAGGAGTTCATATTGAAGCATGGGTTCCCTAGTCTCTGGAAACCATTCCCATCTATGTAGTTTACATCTTCTTCAGTCTCATCTTCTCCAGACTCAATTGCTTCCATTTCAGCGAAAGTAACCTGTTTCTTGAAAAATCTTTGAACACTATCTAGTTTTGCCTGGACCTCTTCAAACTGCTCCTTGCTTACCATTGGAGCTGATTTTTTTCTCTCAAAGTTAGTGTTCTTGGTGCTGCTGCTAGATGCAAGATTCTCGATCAATCTCGTATCTTCTTCCGGGCTTATGGTGCTACAATTTCCCTCACTAGCTGTGTCCAAAGCCATCTGGTATTGTAATTCAATACCTCTGAAGAAAGTGCTGAGAAGCTGCATTTCGTTGAATCCGTGATGTGGACAGTCTCTCTGGTATGATTGAATCTAATACACGAGTTTCTGAAAAACTCTGAAGGTTCTTATGAAAAATTAGCAATCTTGCTCTCCAGATCTTCTGCTCTAACGTCATCAAATAAGTTACGCAAGAAAGCGTTTTTGATGTCAGTCCAGGATGTAAGGGATCTTGGTGGTCGTTGCTTAAGCCAATATGAAGCTTCTCCAACAAGTGAGTACTTGAAGAGCTTACAGAAAAGATAATCCTCAAGGACTCCATTGGATTTAATAGCAGTCACTAGATCCTCAAATCGCTCCAGATGATCCATAGGATACTCATGTGGCAACCCATGGTAAGGTGTATGCCCTAAAAGTCCGAAGAAAGCGGGCTTGATCTCAAAATCGTTTCTCTGAAAAGCTGGATGACAAATGGAAGATCTGTTGGCGTAGAACTGGTCTTGACGGTTGTAGTTAGCCAGCGTTCTGTGAGAAGCTTGCGTGTTAGCTTCAGGTTGAGCTATCTTTTTACCTGCTGCATTACGCAGCTGACCGTTCAGGTCATGTAAGTCTCCATTCTCATTCTGAACCACTATTATAGGCGCAACCATCTGAACTCGTTTGCTGTTGCCGATCGATGCAGATGAGATGCTATCGATCGATGCTAAGTGATCAATGTCGGTCGATGCTAGAGTTCCAATGTCGGTCGATGCTGTTCATAAGGAAGTGTCGGTCGACGCTAAGTTAGGTGCCGTCGATTGATTCTTGTCGTCTTTCTTTGCGGAGCGTAAGCTCGACTTGTTGTGTGCCTGAGAACATTAATTGGTGTCCTTTGTTTCTCCTTGTACTCTTTTGCATTCACCTGAAAAACAAAGAAAAAGAAAATCTATAACTTGAAAGTAACAAACCGAGAATAAATCCTAGAAATTATATCTAATGACGATCAATGTTCTTTAGCAACGGCGCCAACATTGATACGGGTGTGTTTATTGTTCTAGCAGGGTATAAATATCCTAATCAGTTAACTATTAAATTAACCATTAATCATAACACACAAAACAATACTCTTGCCAAGAGAGATCAGGTGTAGTACTTAGGGATTGAATCCACAAAGAACAATGGTACACAATAGATTTTATTTTTCTAAAAACAAAACTAGGTGATTATATATAGGGCAAATCTCTCAAATATCCCTTTTGAAGTTTTTGTCACAAAAATAGATTTTGAGAGAAACAAATGACCAAAATAGACCTTTTTTATTTTGAAAATTTTAATATTTTTTAATTTTTAAACTTCAACTCCAAAACCCCACCCCATAACTCTAAACCCTAAGTTTTGATTAGTTAACCCAAGGGTATAAATATATATTTACATCCTTTAATAAAGTCTATTTTGGTCATTTTTCTCTTTGAGTGCTATTTTTGAGACAATTTTTTTTTTAGGTCTATTCTCGTCTTTATCTCTTATATATATATTGGTAACAAGTAATTGGTTTAAGGAAATATTCCTTATCAGAAGGTGTAGATGCAATACGGAAATATACTAGTAATGTAAATATGGAAGTATGATAATAATGTAAATATGGAAATATGTTAATAATCTAAATATGGAAATATGCTAATAATCTAATTAGATGTAAGTGTAAACATGTTAGATCTAGCGTTTCAAGCTTCATGAATTATAGGGGATAAGATCCACATATATGTACATATGCTAGAAATCATATATTAACTATTCAGACCCTTTTAACTCCAACTCTCGTATGCGAGCAAAAAAAAAGACAATCGATCGACGGCTAAGGCCTTATGTCGATCGACGGTGAAATCAGAAGGAAGTGTGAACGAGATTTCATGTGTTCACCAAGCTAATAAGACCAACTCTCGCATGCGCCTAACAACCTAGTTCATTGGAGTCTATTCTGGCAAAGAACCTACTCTCATAGTCATCCATGTCCTAATTTCTAGATCCTAGTTAGCTACTCTAGAATGAAAGCATTAAGCACAACTCAATTGATGGATATTAACTTAACTAGGAATCCTACTTTTGGGCTAATCCATAATTGCTATCATTCAACCCTAAATCTAATAGGTAACTACTCAAACATAATCAAAGTAAGAATAATAATCTCAAATGCATAGATAAAATATTGGGGTTCCAATACAAAACTTCATAAGGAGTTATGAATCTTCTTCCTAAATAAATCCTAAAAATATGATGGAGTGCTGGTGCGCACACACACACACACACACACACACACACACACTCAGACACCACACTTACCCAGCACACCCTTTTGGTGACATCATAAAGTATAAATATAAAACCCTAAAGTCTATGTAAAAACTCGTCTAGGGGTAATCTTGTAGTCTTGTGTCATATCTCTAACTTGGGCTTGAAATCGGTTGTCTGCGAATTGGTCATCGATCGATATCAGATGTGTAAAATCGATCAATCTTGCTCATGTAACATCGGTCGACGCCGAGATAGTGTCGTCGATCGACGACAGTCTTGTACTTCGACTCTCTCAATAATCAGATACGGATTATTCTATTCTAAATGCTCCAAAAGCTCCAAGTATCTCCATATATTTCCAAAACGTGCATGGACCTGTAAAGACCTTAAAACATAGCCTAGACACACAAAATAGACCCAATAACATGGCCAAAAACTGGTAATAAATAGGCTATTTCAGGTATCTTCGTGCATTTGGATTTTACCATGAATGCCCTCATGATCTGCCTCAGCTTATGTTTGGTCACGAAGCAAATTCTCGAATGTTTTGCAATCCCATATTGTCAGGGTTCCGTTTAGAGTCGGAAATTTTATGCTTATGTGATAGGTTGACGAGACTGCCTTCATGGGATTTATCCAAAGCGTTCCCATGATTATGTTACAGAGAGCTTTGTGGTCGACGCCCGCGAAGTTGACGATCCTTGTGACCTCTTTGGCCATGACCAGGAAATTGATCGATATGAGAGTCATTGACGTTGTGCCAGAGAAACCTGTGAGTGGTCTTGGCGTTGGTGTGACCTCGGATAGATCAACGTTCATCCTTCTGAGCGTATAACGTCAATGGTACGTCCTTTGTCTACAAGTACTCTGGCAATTTCGAGATCCCTTATCACGAGATCGATTATGAGTGGATTTCAGTGAGGTTTGTCGACACCTTCGGTCTCGCATTCCTTGAAAGTGATTGTATCATTCGAGAAGTCTCGGGGCAGTGACTGATATGCGACTTCATGAGCGCATCGATAGCCACCTTGTCGCTGATTCCTCTTACTGGCGATTTTAAACTGGTTCATTTATTCACAGAGATGTTCGTCTTCCTATGGGACAAGATCCAAAGATCGACGACAGAGGTTTCCCTATTAAAGAACATCAATTATTGCTTGAGGAATTCCAAAGCGACTTGGCGGAACCTTTCGATGGAGTTCCACTTCAAGCGAGTGAACCATTCGAGTGCTGCTCCCTAGATATTCTAGACGAAGAGGCGACAGTAGCCAGCGTTCTTCTTGCTGTCCCTGACTTTGGCCCCACCCATTGTGATCTGGAAGGTCTGCAGATGCGTTTTTAGGTTGCTTGTTCCATCGTATACAGGGATTTTGATCTTTTTGGGATCATACACTCCCATTTCAGTGAGAAGAGCAGTGAATGGAATTTTCTGAGCATCTTTGAGGAGCCTGTTGGTCTCGGGCGCGGAAATGGTGGCGTGGTGAATTTGGGACTTCACCACTTTTACCCCTGTGGCCGTTTTTGCGATAAAATCTCGAGATTGGACATTTCACTGGGGTCACTCCCAGCAGTTTTCCAAGTTTGCCGCTGTTTGTTGCGAGTGATCAGAGCATGCTCTTCAACTAACTTTTCCTTCTCTACCAAGAAGATGTTTTCTTCTTCTTCAGTCATTGGTATATTGAACGGAGAGTTCTCCTGAGTTGCGCGGCTTCTTGTCCTCCTTGGATGTATGTTAGGGTCCTTATTCTAAGGGTCGGATTGATCGCTGGTTTCCAAGTTGACTCTTTCAAACTTTGTCAGTCCCCGTTTCCTGCTGAAGAGGTTGAGTGTTTTCCACGTTCGGCCTAGATATTTCAGGGGTTGCTTCCTCTAGATTTTGATCAAACAAAACATTCTGCACGTTAGTATACCTATCGTGCATAGTCATGAAGTCGAGTCTTCTTCCGCGGATTTTTGTAGTTCCACGCGGAAGGACGCCCCTGGTTCTTTCTGCTAAGATTTCAACCTGTTTAATGAGAGAACTTGTGAGCCTTTCTTGTATGGCCGATTTCTTTTCGAGAGTCGCGAACATCTTCTTAATCTCCTTGAATTCTGCGGTGTTTGCATTTGCGCTAACTGCGGAAACGTTTGCTTCTGGAGTGCTTTCAATGTTGTCGTTGACAGCATTGCCATCGCGAGGTGGTTGATTGTCTGGAACATTTGTAGACATATTTGACCAAGAGTTTGCGACTGTTAGTTAGATTGATCCGTTACCCCTCCCCCCCCCCCCCCCCACACCCCCCTCCTTCAAGCGACAAATTGTGGGAACGTGAATTCACACTATTGATATCCATACTCGGAGGAAAGTTAATAAACCCTTAATTTCCTTGAAGTCACAAATTTTTGCTGAGCCTAGAAAAAGTGATCAAATTATGTATAGCAAAACATAAAATAGTCAAATATGAGTTGCGAGTGAAAAGAAATATTTAATTGAATCGTCTTTGTATAAGGACACTGCGATAATACAACAGGTTTTAAGAGCTTCGGCCACAAGATCTGTCGGGTACTCCTAGTTCTACCACCCAAACCCTTAACCTGGTGTAAGTCACAGCTCGATGACAAAAACGAAATCGCTAAATTTCTTTCCTTGTGCTGAATTGCAGAGAATTCTCCGTCATTTGCATTCTCTCCCTTGCTTCTCTAATATATGTCTTCAAGGTCGGTTGTCTTTCCTTTTATGCCCCCAGTTTCGAGTCTATCCTTCAGCGGAAATCTTCTTTATCTTCTCGACTTTCTATTATTATCTCGAAACTTTAACAATTATTTTCTTTTCCATTTATCATCTGCGGACATCTGGTAGACCATCATTATTGGGCTCATTCTCGTCTAAAACCGTAAGTGGGCTTTTATCAGGTTTAAGACCCTTTCGGTTCATTTTTTGTTTTTAGTGATCTTTGCGATTTCTTTCGGAGAAATCGTCCTTCGTATGATTACACGACGCTGGCTCCGCAAAATAATAAGCCAACTGTATAGTCGAGATAACATTGGTGCTTAAGTTAACAATTATCATTTTACACGATTGACTTGGAGTTTTACGAGAAAAAAAAATTATTTGCAATTTTGATTGTAGAACGTCAACAGAGACTTCAGTCGAGACAAAACAAGAAACAATCTCTGCAAGATTCAAAGGATATAGTGATGAAGAGGATACTGTCTAGTCGACCATGGGCGAATAGACATTTTAGTGAGTCTAGTCACCCACGAGCGACTAGACGTTGTGTTCTTCTCGTCGCCCGTGGACGACTAGACTATTGGGAGAGTCTAGTTGCCCATGGGAAACTATATGTAGAGTCCATGTAATAACCATACCGAAGGGGTAAAATTGTCGAGATCAACAAAGTCAAAATTTGGAGGAAAGATTTTGGGAAGCAAATAAAACTTAACATGGTTCAGAGAAAATGGAAGAGTGATCGAGCATCAACCTGGTGGTCGAGGGCAATAAGGATCGATCGGAAATTTTGAAATATCAGGTCGTCGAAGAATTGATAGTGAGTGAATCATGATTCGAATAAGCTGCTCGACCATGGTAAGACAATGCGTTAGATTGATCAGAAGGACGTGTTAGAAACACGACGTTTTAGAAGCTCGACAATTTAGAAGCACGACGTTTCTTAAGCACAAAGTTTTCAGCAAAACTTCATATCAATAAAATATTATTTCAGAGAAAAAATAAGTTGGAAGCAGGACAGGAATTAAGCAGGAAAGGAAGTGAGCATGAAGGGATCGAAGCACGACGGGATCGAAGCACGACGGGAAAACACAAATTTGGGCGAAAACCCTAATTTCGGTATTATGGAATTTCTCGGGGAAGCCGGAGGCTCGGGAAATATTTTCCGTCAAGTTCAGAATTCAGATTGGAATTTATTAAAATCTTTAGCATATCAGAACGGGAGCGGAAAAATATTCGGGATTGATTGCGGGTCGAAAATTTGCCAGAAGGACCGATATTAGACAAATAAACTGAGAAGTTCGAGCTGTCTCAATGCATGTGATCAGTAAGTGGTGTCAACTTCCTGGAAATCTCTATGTTTACAGAAGTACGTGGTGTCACTGCGCATGGAAGCAGAACGTGCATCATGACATGTAGAAGCACGAGGTGCCGCTTCATCTGTGACCGAAGCATGCTGATCGACATGTGAGCACTGTGGTGTTTCCTTGCATGCAGCCAGGATGTGTATGGGAGATCGGGAGGAAGTGATGTCACCTTGAATGCCATCCTGGTCATGCATCCAGCCATGTGGAGCACAAGGTGTCGCCGTGCATGCGTTCGAAGCCATGCCAAGTGACATACGGGCTGCCACCACCATGAATCTATTTGGTTGCTGTTTTTTATAAATACCCCCACGATCCCAGATCATTTCAACACATCCAGACCTGTATAAGTCCAGTTAAAAACGTAAGAGTAAAGTAGAAAAAGAAAGCAAGAGTTTCTGAGCTATTTGAGAGTTTTAGAGGTTAGTTTCTCTAAAGATTTTGAGTCAGCGCCTAGAGAAGGTTCTGTTCGAGTTGAGTTCAGTCCAGACAATTATAAGGGGAGAATCTGTCCAAGTGAAGATCATTCCAGTCCATTCCATTCAAGACGTCAAGGGTGGGTTTGGCCAAGTCCTCTCCGATGAACCAGCTGCTTATCGGCACAGAACACTGTGAATTGGTTTTGTTTGAATTTCGTTTGGAATTTTGGGTAGTTTTTTTGTTATGCATGAGTTCCAGTTGGAACTTAGGATAGATCGAATTGAATATAGAGTAGAATGCTCACATTATTGCATGATAGAGTCCTTAGGGTTATTTTATTAAACCATACTCAGTTTAGCACGGGCTAAGCTGAGGCGAAATGGAATTGAGACTGAGTGAATAACCTGAATAGGACTAGGTCTAGAATGCATCATATTTTTTATTCTTCTGTGTTGATATGGTTGAGTGTTGGTTTCCGTTATCTTTAAAGAATAGTTTCATTGCAGGAGGCTGAACTGTCTGGGTAACGGTTTGATTGAGTTGATTGCATTAATTAAATGCTTGCTTGTTTAATTAATCTTGTTTATTAAGGTTAGTCAGCTCTTGGTAAGGGAGAGACTGACAGTTTTAGTTGTTTAGTTATGATATTTTATTTAGTTTTTTAGATGTTTGGACATATAGGCCAAACTACTGCTACTATTGATTAGTGTTGTTGAGTCGAGAGTTTAGTTAGGTATTCTGGAACTTAGGTCTTTAGGATATATTTTGGATTGTGTTTATGTTGAGTGTGTTTTACCGATAGCATGTGCGTAACCAGCCCATGCTAGGCATGTTTAGGGGTGACTAGTGTTTTCCTCGCAATCGTATCCAGAGGATTCAAGGAAACCCCTTCTTCGCTGGATCGGTAAGACTCAGAGAGACGGGGTCATGGCCTAGAGCTGAGTGTTACACGACAGTGTAATGTGTCAGTGACCCGATGGACTGTGGGCTCTCGCAGTGTGACCCGATGGACTGTCGGACGCGGTCGGTATAAATTTCTTTCTTCTTGCATCTGTGGTAGGGAGATAGGATTTTGCCGATGTTGAGGGGGAACACGAAGTCGCCATTTCCCGGGTTAGAGTCTTGTGTTTAGTTAGAGTGTCGTAGAGGTTTACGGAACCCTAGAGTATGTGTATCAACAAAATACGGTGTTACGAGTTATAGTAGAGTCGTGGTTAATTAGTGTCTTATTATTGTTGAATATTTGTGATTGATTGTCTTGCAGGTTTCTTACATTAAGACCTAATTCCGGCTCAGGTACCGTAGTCTTGCTGCATGTTTGGTTAATGTAGACCCGATATTAGCTGCTATACTATTTGAGCGATTGCTTATGAAGGGTGGTGGATATTGAAAGCTATGCAGTATATTTGATTGGCCGATCATGTTCTTTTCGGGTTGTTGGTCGACCGGTTAACGATACTTATATACTCTAAGTGTCTAACACTAGATGAGTACTGAACTCAGGCATAATATATGGTTAAATAGGGATTGATTGAGTATCCTTAGCTTTGTTTGCATGTGAGGGATAGATTGATTGTTATTTTGGGTTGTTTGTGTTATTTACTAGGTTGCAGGTAGAGCCCGCCAGCTCACTGAGCGACATTAGGTTACTCATCCAACCCCTTGTCCTTTTTTCAGGTCTCTTTAGTAAGGATAATCAGATAGCTTGGGGCTGGACGTTAGGACCGCCGATGTAGATTTTCAAGCCTTTTGTAAACAGTATTTTGATAGTATGTGGGAATCGAAATTTGCAGTCTCGATTTCTGATAAAAATTGGAAAGCTAAGTAAACCTAAATTTCCGAGAGGTACCAGATATCTGATAAACCACACGCTAAGCAATCAAACAATGAGAAGAAACAAAATTATTGCGAATCAATACAATGAAAATAAAGGAAAGAAGATCTTATTTTGAATCTGTGATTTCAGAGCTACAACTTGTAAAGCCTAAGCGATAAGAGCCATCGGCGAGTTCCTAGTTCTAACCTTGTAAAACTTTGATTTACCTATATGTGTCGTAGCTTGATAACATAAATACGGAAATATGCCTAAATTACCCTAAGTGCTATGTTTGCTCTAAGTAAAAAGTTGTGTTTGTCTTGCACCTTCAATGTAATACCCCTTGTCTAGGGTATCAAGTAAACACAAGTCAACAGACTCAAATCAAGCCATACTTGGACAGAGAGCTATGAGAAGACATGAATAGATGTTTGGTCGAAGCATTTTGAATCGAGTATAAACAAGAATTGGTCGAGGAGGCAGAACCAAAGCTTCAAAACGGCCAAAGTCGAGCATGGTCAAATTCAGAAGTATGCAAATAAAGAAATACTTGATCTCAATCTTCATTATGGGATAAAATAAGACTTTTGGTCGAGTCAGAATGAAGTTGGAACGAGCCAAAGTGAAGATTGTCTACAGGAAGATAGTTTTGGGCGATATGGTTGAAATGAGGTAACTAAGGGCAAAAGAAGCAAAATCAAATTGTGAAAACATGGGAAAGGACGTAAAAGGAATGTTTTCTAAATTTCCTCAACTTATGGATATGGTCAACTCAGAAGACAAAGTCAACCAAAGTCAAAGGAGAGAAATATACCCTATTGGTCAATATAGCCCATCTGATCAATCAATAGGAGCATGCCACGTGGTCGGGAACAAATTCCTTCAACCCTGGAAATGGTGTTGAATAAATCAAGGTATTTTTTGTTGAAGAAATCAGGGGCATAAGACATCTAAAAAGCAAGAAGACATGAAAAAAATCATTTGTTTCCAAAATGGCTACATTTGGTAATGGTAGTTATGGGCTGGAGTAAGGGTTTTATACATGAAACCCATGACATCTACGCTTCATTTAGGCCTCAAGGGAAGTATTGGATTGGGCTGGAGCACAAGGAAAACAGATTTGAAGATTGAAGACCCAAAGGTGCTAAAATGGGCCATTTTGGTGGTTTGGTTAAGGAGGAAGAAGGTTCATGGAAATATCTCAGGCACAAAAACGACCATGCATTGGCTCTTCTCCTACAAAATGTGGTCTACATGAGAAGAGGATACAAGACTAAGGAGTAGGATTCATATGTGTTGAGCTTAAAGGCCATTTTGGAGCTAACAAGTGATGAGATGGAAACCACACTTAGGGATCAATTTTCATGCTGAATTTTGGTGCACTTAACCTAAATGGGAAGGTCGCTTATCTTATAGAAGATGGGACGTAAATGGTATGATGCAGAGTACTTTCTTGCATGCATACATTAGGAGTGAATTTTGGTGACAAGTGTTACTACACATGTCAAGTGTTCCCACCCCAATATTTGGCTATAAACAGGACCCTTAGGATGTGTTTTAGTAGTCCAGATCCCCCTTGTGCCTTCTCTCTCAGACGATCTTATGGTTTGTTCTTGAAAGAGAAAATGGCCAAACTGATAAAAATTTCTAAGTGTGTGTGGAGAGTGTTGGAGGCCTTTACTTGTGTTGACCCTTGGTCTAGGATACGTTGTTCTGTGCTAGGAGAGGTGGTAAAGCTTTAGATTTGCGTTTGTAGGTTTCATTACCATCTTAGCCTTTAGCATCTTTTTGATCGGTTTTGGTGTAACCCTTAGGTCTTTTGCTTTTGGAGGTGTTGTGTGGCTTGTGAAGATCTAGGTGGGTTCCATGTGTGTGTTGTGTCTTGTGTGTTGCTAACCGTGTGTGTGTGTGCAGGTTGGAGAGCTTTAACCGTGATGGTTCAAGAGCTTGAACCACATTTGCAGTTTGTGTGTGTGTGTGTGTGTGTGTGTGTATGTGTATGTATCTGAGTTGGTAGTCCCCATACTTGAGTGTTTATCTATGCTGCATGTTATAGTTGTGATTATGCATTGCATGTAGTGTAGTTTGGATTGGATAGAGATTTGAGTAAGACTCTCTCTTATGTTGGATAGTGGTTTAGTGTGTCACTCGCTTTTGAGTTGTTTTGTGTTGAGGTGGAGCTCCCTCATGCTTGTTGTATTTTTTGTTTTGGTCTAGACTAGTGTATTCGTGTGTGTGTGTGTGTGTGTGTTATGCATGATAGTCTAGGTGTGCATTGCATGGAGGTTAGAGGTGGAGCTCCCTCATGCTGGTTTGAATTGTGTTGCGCCTAGACTAGAGTGTGTGGCCATCTCGGGGTTAGATTGGGAGAAGCCCAATTCTCCGGTGATGTGCGTGGACCCTGATTTAGATTGGGGGAAGCCAAATTCTCCAGTGGTTGAGTTACCTACTCTCCACGGCTCGTCACGCAAAAGTGGGTCGCACCCATGGACGAGCGCTGCATGGCGATGCGGCCCGCGTTTTTGTGTTGTTGAGTCTAGGATTGAGTCTAGACTGTTTTTGTGCGTTGCTAGGTCTCAGGAGCGGGACTGGGGAAGTAGAGTAATTGCATCGCATTCATGTCTAGGTTATTGCATTGCATTCATGTCTATGTTATTGCATTGCATTAGTAGTTGCACGTTTACTCTTCCGCATTGATTGTTTGCATGCATATTTATTATGTGATTGTGTGTTGTGTGCTTGAGCATGGGCTGAAGGGGGGGGGGGGGAATTGTTGTTTATTTTGGAACTCACTGAGTAATTTCGGTTACGCACACACTCTTCTACTATGCAGGTAACCTTAGAGGGTCGGGTGTTTGTGGGGTGTAGGACGAGGCCAGCATAGTTTTCCGGTGTTGGTTGCAAGGAGCAAGATTCTTATGTTTTCACTCGTTTTGTTTTTTATGGGTACCCATTTGACTTGATATCTTATCTTCCTTGTTGTATTTTGAGGACTCTAGCCGAGTTCCTGACTCTAGTCGAGTTCCTGACTCTGAAAAACAAATAAACGTATGTTTGTTTTGTAAAATCCCCGTAAAACGCTGATATTTAGTTTTATCCAAACTTAACACAACTCTCGACCAAGGTACGGGTTGGCAAGCCTTAGGCCGAGGTCGAGAGGGGCGGTATCGTGGTCGGACTAGTTGAGACTTTGGATTTGTTCCAAAGTTTTGACCGGACTGACTGCAGTACTCGCCAAGCTGTAACGCTTGCGGGTCGTTACGGGTTAGTCCGGCTTCGGATGGTTTGGGGGTGTTAAAAATGGTGGTATCAGAGCATGGTTGAGGTACCGTGCTTTCGTTTTTGGGTTTTCAAATGTTTTATCAAGTCAAAAGAAGTCGCAAATAACATCACTAAGGAACTGGCATGTCCTCTGCTTAGGACTAGGTATGTTAGATCATTTTTTGGAATTTATGACCTTATTCTTATCTTGTGTTGCAGTTTCTGGTGTTGGTAATCGATAGGGTGGGAATGGATTGAGGATGAGAAATGTGGTACGGTTACGAAGAGTTGGGAAAGCGTCGGGAGTAGCCGGTTATGATGGGTCAAGTGATTCAAGCTCATCTAGTGAGTCAGAGTCTGATTCCAACTTTTAAAATGAGAATGTGGTCGAGAGCAAAGAGAGTTCGCATGAAACCGGGTCATCCGAGTTTGAGGAAGCTGAGATACTTGAAGAGAGTGAAGAAGAATGGATCATTTAGAGGGTATTAACTTTTCCCAACGCAGGGAGGCCATTCCCCAAGCATCATCCAATTCATTCAACTTCCAGTACATATATGGCAATTAGTTGTGTGTGGCAATGGAGATCAGTTCATCTGATGTGGAGATCATTGAACAACCACCACCGGAAATCATCGAGATCTCATCAGACAGCATGGTGGCCATCAACATTGTCGACATCAGTGTTGAGATGAAGAAGAAATAAGTGGGAGGCTATGTAGATATTGACATGAAGAAGAAGAGAAATGAAACTTAGAGATGAAGACACAAAGACGAGGACCTAGCCTTGACCAAGACATCCAAGAAGTCTTATTATATTGTTATTATGGTCAGAAAGAGGGAAGAAAGACGTTGGGAAGGCTACAAGCAAAGTTCACATGTTGGGGTTAAGGTTTGAATCTTCAATGGGCTGTCACTTTCACCATGGCTGAAAGATGCTTTGTCACTTTGTGATCAAAAGACCAGAAGCTTTGTTTATTATTTCTTTTTGTCCTTATGTCTACTGATATAGCTTATTTAAAGCATGTAACCAGAATCATTTTAGGCAAGGAAATCATTTCTCTCTCTATATTTTTCGAAATCTCTCTCTCTCTCTCTCTTGTTCTTCATGTTCTTCAGTTTCCAGCAAGTAAACTCTCTCTAAATCTCATATGTTCACATGGTATCAGAGCAGACAAGCTCCTGAAACCTTATTCTCTACATTCTCTTATACTTATTCCGCAAATTTCTTTCACTTTACTCCAATAATTTTTGAAATATATCTTCTTACCCATTGGATAATAGCTGTTCTTGAGATTCTTGATGGAAAATTCAGAAATGGCTGTGATTCCAGTTAATATCAATGTAGTTAACTACCTGCTATGGTCAAGACTTGTCAAGATTGCTCTTGGAGGTAGAGGGCTTTGGGAACATGTTATTGAAGGCAAAATCCCCAAAAAAACTGTCCAAGGAAAGGATGGAAAAGAAGTTGAGCTTGCTGATGATGGCAAATGGGGTCAGGAGGATCTCATGGTGTTGTTTATCATTCCGAAAAGCATTGAAGCTTCAATCTTGAAAGCTTACTCCTATTGTGAGAGCTCCAAAGATTTGTGAGATACAATTAGGTAAGTGTATGGAAACATGTCTAATCTGAGCTGGGTGTTTGAAATCAAGAAAGAGATCAACGAGCTGGAAAAAATGAAGGGGAGTTCAACCACCATCTTGGAAAATTTAGGAGTTTATTGTCAGAGAATAACATGCTTAGACCAATTTCTAGTGATTCTGAAGTCTTAAGAGAAAGGCAAGAGAAGGATGTGGTTTTTAGCTTGCTATTGACTCTAAAGCATGTATACAATCAACTTTTCAAGCATGTTCTTAGAGAATACAAGCTTCCAAATGTAGAAGGTGTGTGCACACTTATCAAGAAAGAACAAGTTACTCACACACTCTTTGAGAAGGAAATGAAGTCATTTCAGTCTACAAAGAACACGCCAAGCAAGAATGGGGAAACTGTGTTGATTCATGAGTATAACAGGGCTAAGAAACAGCATAGAAGAAAGAGTCTGAAGCCAAGTAAGATTGATATTAAGGTGGCCAGAAACTTGCTCAAGCAAATTGAGCATCAGTCATTTGAAGGAAAGACCATGTATCCTGCCTTCAGTAGTGATTCAAATGAAAAAGGAGCCTAGAGAAGTGCGGATGGTGCTATCAAAACTGATGACCGAGTAACCAGGAGTGATTTGAATGACTTCATTAGGGCTTCCAAGGCCATCATCTCATCTATGAAGGCGGGTACAAATTCTAAACATATTATTATAGATTCAGGATCTAGTCATCGTATGATTAGTGATCGGAATCTGATTAGTGATGTCAAGCTTGCCTCGGGGAATGTATTTATAGCCAATGGAGATAAGGTTAAGATAGAAGGGATAGGGAACCTTAGGTTGTTTGATAGAGAATCACATGCCTTATATATTCCTCAGTTTACTTCTAACCTGCTATCAGTAAGGAAGGCTACAGTTGATTTAAGTTGTCAAGTGGTCTTCAGACCTGATGATGTTAAGTTTCAAGACCTAAAGACAGGGCAAGGGATTGGAAGAGGACACACTTATGATGAACTCTATCGTCTCAAAAGAACAGAACCATCCTCTTCTATCTGCATGATCAATACTTCTCTGGGAATTGATGGCACTGCATGGCATGCCAGATTAGGACTGTAATGACCCTATCTTAGAGTAGATATGGTCGAAGAGATCAAAGTTCTCAGATGGAGAAAACATGAGTTGCATTAACTTCAGGGGATCAAAACTAGAGGTTTGGTCGAAGCAGTTTTGTCTAGATCGGACAGATTGTGTAGTTGGTCGATACATATGAAATGCAGGTCGACGAAGACAAAGGCGATATTTTGCATACGTGTGAGCTAGGAGTATCTTTGTTTGCATAACTCAAGGGAGTAATAATAGGAAAAATGGTCGTAATAAAAGCAAGTTGTTCAAGGAGAAATCAAGAGATGGACGATTACCTAGTCTGTTGCGGTCGAATCAAGAACGGTCGAGCTGATTAGCAATTTTCGAGCAATGAAGTGGAATGGGAGAATCTTGGAAGGGTTTTTCTACTCAAATACATTCAAATGAAGATTTTTAGGAGTTGATGACTTGGCAAGAAATTGGTGACCAGAGATGTCATGGCGATGACGTGGGGCACACCCATTGGTTACTATTGGTGATGTGGCGAGTACACATGGCATTTTCTCATTGGCCGGGAAGAAGACTTGGCACCCAAGTTACAAGGCTTCTAGAAGTTGATACTTGACTTTGAAGGGAGTGTTAAATTGTTGACCAAGCTTTGAATGTTCTAGAATTTGGGAAGCTTACAAGGAAAGTTTGGTGAGTGGGACACATGTCCATTTGTTTCTATGCACATAATCCACTTGTCCAACCAGCCTCAGCCCTCATTCTCTATAAATACCAGACCCCTCCCCTTCATTTTCTTCATCCCAAAACGTGAGTGATCACCCTAGAGAGAGAGATGAGTTTAGAGAGAGAAATTGAGAGTTAAGGAGTGTTTTGGTTCTTTTTGTTTATCGTTTTTGGGGAGTTAGCGGGAGGTGCTAGGTAGTCTTTGTAGGCATAAAACCAAGTGGGTTTACGAAGACCTGTTTGATTGTTGCTAACCGTGTGTGTGTGCAGGTTGGAGAGCTTGAACCGTGATGGTTCTTGAGTTAGAACTACATTTGTGGTTTGTGTGTTTGTATGGGAGTTGGTAGTCCCCATACTTGAGTGTTTTTTTATGATGCATGCTATTGTTGTGTTTGTTATGTTGTTGTGTTGTCTAGATATCGTTTACTTATGCATGTAGGATTGCATTATCATCTAGACATTGTAGTGTCTTTGTGTGTGTGTTGTGCATTTTTTGTCTAGGTGCGTTGCTTGGAGGTTAGAAACCGATCTCCCCCATGATGGTTGGTTTCACTTAGACTAGGAAGTGTGGCCATCTCGGGGGTAGATTGGGAGAAGCCCAATTCTCCGATGATGTGGACCCTTGGGTTAGATTGGGAGAAGCCCAATTCTCCAGTGGTGGAGTTACCTACTCTCCAAGGCTCGTCACGCGAAAGTGGGTCGCACCCATGGACGAGCGCTGCATGACGATGCGGCCCGGGTTAGATTGGGAGAAGGCCAATTCTTGGAGTGATGTTTTCAGACCATGTGACTCTGGTGTTTGTGGTCGGGAGTGTTCAGGGGGGGAGAGTTAGGTCTCCGTGGTGTGAAGGGATCCCGGGATGTGTGGCATGTGTCTCCATCCTTTGAGCACTTTGTTTGTTTATTTTTGTGTTGTTGAATCTAGGATTGAGTCTAGATTGCATTTGTGTCTTGTTAGGTCTCGGTGGTGAGACTAGTTGCATTGCATTAGTAGTTGCACGTTTACTTTTCCACACTGATTGTTTTCATGCATATTGATTTTGTGTATTGTGTGTTTTAGCATGGGCTGAAGGGGGGTTGTTGTTGTTTATTTTGGGAACTCACTGAGTAATTTCGATTACTCATGCCCTCTTCTACTATGTAGGTAACCAGTAGGTGGGAATCTTAGAGGGAAGCGGAACGGTAGGCGACCAGCGTAGATTTGAAATGGCATAAGCATAAGCAAGAACTAGCTTTAGAATGTACATTTACTTTTCTTTTCTTTTGACTCCAGGTCATGCGCACAAACTCGGATATTTTTGTAATATTCTTTTAAGATGCTTTCCACCTACAATTAATAAAAGAATGTTTATATTTGTGGTTGTTTGGTGAAAGATATCAGACCTTGTCCGGGTACACAACTCATAGACCATGGGACGGGTCGCAAAGCCTAAGGCCATGGCCTCGAGGACATTGAAAACCAGAATGGGTTCGTCGAGAGTCTTGATTTGTTCTTGATTCTTGGTCGATCTGATTCGGCGAGCTATACTTGTGGCATTTTTGGGTCGTCTCGGGTTAGTCCGGCCTAGGACGGTCTTGGGGTGTTACAGGGTCATCCTCACGCTAGAGCTCTAAACCTAATGCTTCCTAGTGTATTGTTTGAGAATGATGGGTGTGAAGCGTGTATCTTGACGAAGCATTGTAGGACAGTCTTTCCAAGGTAAAGTATAATTTATAAGAAGTGCTTTGACCTTGTTCATTCTGAAGTGTGGATTGCTCCCTGTATGTTTAGAGAAAATCACATACTTTGTGACTTTTATTGATGAGAAGTCTAAATACACTTGGGTGACACTGCTCCAATCTAAAGACATAATACTTGAAGCTTTCAAAAAATTTCAGACCCATGTCTTCAACCATTTCAGAGCCATCAAGATCCTTAGGTCAGATAATGGTGGAGAGTACACAAGTCAAGCATTCAAGCAGTATCTAGCTCAGCATGGGATTACACATCAGACAAGTTGTCCTTATACCCCTTAACAAAATGGAGTAGCTGAGAGGAAGAATAAGCATCTAATGGAAGTGTCACGGTTAATGATGTTCAATACTAATGTCCCAAAGAGGTTTTGGAGTGATGTTGTGATGGCTGCTTGTCATCTGATCAACCGGATTCCCACTAAGATTCTTTATTGATCTGTCTCCATTTGAGGTACTAAATAGCAACAAGCCCTCTTTGGATCATCTTCGTGTATTTGGATGCCTCTGCTCTGTGTTGATTCCAGGGGAACAAAGAAGCAAGTTAGATGCTAAAATCTCAAAAGCTATGTTCATTGGCTACTCTCCAACACAAAAAGGTTATAAGTGTTATGATCCAGTGGCAAGAAGGGTTCTAATATCAAGAGATGTGAAGTATGTGGTGACTAAGGGGTAGTATGATGAGAAAAGTTGGGATGAGGTGAAGAATCTATCTCAATCAGCCTCAGATAAATCAAACAATTTTAGAAGGATAATGCAAAGCCTTAGCATCAGTATACCAGAAGAGATGGTTGAGGCTAGGCATGAGGAAAACAAATATAACGAAGAGCTAGGTCAGGAGCCTGAGGATGATGTAGTCACAGTTCCTCATCTTGATCCTCAAGGGGGCAATCAAAGTGAATTCCAACAGCAGAATGTGCAACAAGGAAGTCTAGTTTCGCATGATCAAAATGAGAAACAAGAAGATTCAGTGGTGAATGAGGATCAGACTATGGATGATATGAGGAAACACCACCTGAAGAAGAACAACAATTAAGAAGGAGTAGCAGAATCAGAAAACCTCCTTCCCATTGGATCAACACAAGAGTTTATTTCAACTCTCAAGCTGTAGCTCATCCCACACAAGCAATGTGTTCATTTGCTCAATATCAAAAAGAACATCAAGTGTTCATTGGTGAATTGAATCATGAGTATATCCCAAGGACACATGAGGAAGCTATGGAGCATGAAGAGTAGAGATAGTCTGTTGGAAATGAGACTAATGTAATGGTAATTAATGATTCTTGGAATAAAGCTGAGCTCTCCAATGGCACGAAGGTAGTAACTAGCAAATGGATCTTCACCATTAAATACCTACCTAATGCAAAGGTAGAGAAGCGCAAGACAAGGCTAGTAGCAAGGGATTCACTCAGACATATGGGGAAGATTAAACTGATACATTTGCCTCAATTGCAGTCAACTTGGAGTGGGATTTATGGCAAATGGATGTGAAGAATGCTTTCTACAAGGAGAGTTGGAAGATGAAGTGTACATGCGACCACCTACTGGCCTGGAACACCTTGTTAAACCAAGGAATGTCGTGAGATTGAAGAAGGCAATATATGGCTTGAAGCAATTACCAAGAGCCTTGTATCATAAGTTGAGTACAACTCTCAATGGAAGAGGTTTTGTGAAATCTGAAGCTGATTACACACTCTTGACTCTAACCAGTCAACAAGGGATTGTGGTCATTATGGTATATGTGGATGACATTATTATCAATGGCAGTGACAAGGTAGGTATCATCTTAATTAAAGCTTTCCTTAAGACAACTTATGATATCAAAGACTTGGGTGAGTTAAAGTACTTCCTAGGGATTGAAATATGTCGATCTAAAGAAGGACTGTTTTTATCCCAAAGGAAGTACACACTTGATTTGTTGAGTGAGTCAGGTGATCTTGGAACAAGAGCAGCCAAAACTCCTGTTGAAGATGGCTATAAGGTGTTGCGTGAGGGGGAGTTTTAAGACAAACCCTATGAAGATGTCAAGCACTACAGGAGAATGGTTGGGAAGCTTATCTACCTCACCATCACCAGACCAGATGTGTGCTTTGCAGTCAACCAAGTTATCCAAAAAATGAGAAACCCCAAGATACATCACTGGAATATAGTGGAAAGGATCTTGAGGTATCTTAGAGAGGCACCAAGACAAGGAGTATGGATGTGTTGCAACAAGAGCACAAAGATTGTAGGATATTGTGATGCCGATTGCGCTGGTGAAAAGTGGACAGAAGGTCAACAACTGGGTATTGCACCTTCATTGGAGGAAACTTGGTCAGCTGAAAGAGCAAGAAGCAGAAGGTTCTGTCTTGTTCAAGTGCGGAGGCAGAGTACCGATCTATGAGGAAGCTTACTAGTGAACTCATGTGAATCAAGGGACTACTGAGGGACTTGGGCATAGAAACAGCCTCACCTGTTATCATGCATTGTGACAATCAGGCAACCATTCACATAGCATCCAACATTGTGTTCCATGAAAGGACCAAACACATTGAGATGGATTGTCACAAGGTTAGACAAGCTTAGAGCAAAGAATCATCCTTCCCTACTATACAAGAAGTGAAGACAAGTTGGCAGATATCTTCACCAAAGCTGCGAGTACAAGAGTCTGTGAGTTCATTCATCCTAAACTTGGACTCATAGACCTCACATCTCACTGACCCTCCTATCATGAAGGCTTCTACTCTTTTTCCTTGATGTGTTTTTGTTCCACTGGGTTTTGCACATTAAGGTTTTAATGAGGGAATTCTTCATGGTTCCAAGCTTGACCAGTACCTAAGGTCAAGCTTGAGGGGGAGTGTTGAGATGAAGAAGAAATAAGTGGGAGGCTATGTATATGTTGATATGAAGACGAAGACAATTGAAGCTTAGAGATGAAGAGAAAAAGACCAGCACCTAACCTAGTAGCAAGAAAGTGATCTGCCTTGACCAAGTCATCCAAGAAGTCTTATTATATTGTTGTTCTGGTCAGAAAGAGGTAATAAAGAGTTGGGAAGGCTACAAGCAAAGTTGACATGTTGGGGTAAAGGTTTGAATCTTCAATGGGCTGTCACTTTCACTATGGCTGGAAGAGCCTTTGTCACTTTGTGCTCAAAAGACCAGAAGCTTTGTTTATTATTTCTTGTTGTCCTTATGTCTAATGATTTAGTTTATTTTAAGCATGTAACCAGAATCATTTTAGGAAAATAAATCATTTCTCTCCTTCTCTCTCTATAATTTTTGAAATTTCTCTTCTCTCTCTCTCTCTCTCTCTCTCTCTCTCTCTCTCTCTCTCTCTCTCTCTCTCTCTCTCTCTCTCTCTCTCCCTCTTGTTCTTCATGTTCTTTAGTTTCCAGCAAGTAAACTCTCTCTAAATCCCATATTTTTACAATCAGTTCCCGAGAGACCAGTCCATGGATCCCAATGCCAGCATGGAGTTTAAGGTTCTCATCTGGAGGGTCTATCGATTTCATCTCAGAAAGTATTACGCGGACCTCTGACCTATACTACGAGTACCATTACTCGCCAATACCGATGGAGTCATCACCAGCCAATCCGGAAGCCGTAACAGAAGCAATGGAAGTGGACATGGAAGTTAAGCAAGCAAAACGGAAAAGAAGTTCAGATTATGAAGGGTACTCAAGAAGGGATGACCAGAACAAGTGGAGGTCTAGGAGGACAAATGGAAAAAGAAGGTACCAGTGGAGTACCAGCATCAAATGTTAAAGACTCTCATGACATTCCAACCAGAAAGGATTGCAATGTGTGTGGAGCAAGTGACCATCATACTCGGGCATGCACCAGGATTAGGAGTCAGCCGAACTTTAGTGCTTATCTGATCTGCAGCTCGTGTGAAACTCGTGGACACTTCATTGCAGATTATCCAATGACCAGCGTGATCCGAGCCGTACCCATCTCCGTTGTTCCCTCTGCCAGCCCTGCTCGATCAGCCTCATCTGCAATGAGAGGATCGAACAGTAGAAACCATGGATATTTAAGGAACCCTCTTTGTTGAGCTCGTGGGAGCTAAGGTAAGAGGGTTCTGATCCTTCTCTTTGCTTGTTGTAGCTGTTGTATTGTTTTGTTGTTGTGTTGTGTGTGCAACCTTCTTTTTTGTGGTGGTGAGGACTGTATGTCCGGGTAGCAAGTTGTGGTAGTTAAGCTTCGCTTTTGGGAACCTTGTTTTTTTAGGGGAGAGTGAACCCTAGAGTTTAGGAAGCCGGCCCTCATTTATAACCAAGTGAATGTGTTGTGAGTGTTTGTGTTGTCAGAAGGACACAGACCTTGACAAGGTGTACTCCGGAAGACTAGTGCGTGCATGAAGGAAATCAAGGACCAGTGGCGATCGTGGTGAAGACCAGCAGTGAGTGTTCAAAGGATCCATAGTTGTCAGTGTTTAGGTTCAGAATCGTCGGTAGTGTGCGTATTAAGAAAGGTTAATGGTGTGATTGTTCTTGGGAGAACAATTTGGGTACAGTCGTGTACAATTTGTGTGTGCAAGAGCGGAGCAGTCAGTGGTTGAGCCTGTGAAGAAGCAACCGAGACAGTGATGAAAGTGTGAAGGTTATAGTGTATGGTGTATTTGGGATGGTGATGCCTCAAGGAATCAAAGTTATTGAAGAGCAAAAAGCCGAAGAGTCAGAGAAGAGATTTCAAGTGAAAGACCAGTCCAAAGAAGTTTAGAAGTGAAGCCCAAACAGTGTAAAGCCAAGAGAAAGAATGTGACGAGAATAGAAGACGAAGCCTCACCAGGTGTAAGACCAGAGGAGGATGAGAGGAGTTTAAGATGAAAGCCCAAACAAGGAGGTAATACAGCGCTGAGGATCAAGATGAAGTCGTTTCCAAGGAGGGGAGACAAGAATAGAAATTCCGAGCAAGAATTTAGGGAGTTGATCGCATAACAAGCTGCAGTGTGATGGAAGTAGATGCTGGTAGAAGAGTTTAATATCAGATTGTGGCATCATTAGTGAAAGGAAGAAGCAGATGGTAGAAACAAATAGTAACATCGACAACAGAGAACCAAGGAACAGATCGAGGAACCCGAGGTAAAATTCAGAAGGTGGTAGCAGAAGATAGAGGTACCTTGTGAATTCGGGGACGAATTCAAGGAGGGGAGAATGTAATACCCCTGATCTAGGGTGTCAAGTAAACGGAATCATATCAAGACAAACTTGGATGGAGAGCAATGAGAAGACATGAATAGAGGTTCGGTCGAAGCATTTTGAAGAGTGATCGAGTATAAACAAGAATTAGTCGAGGAGACAGAACCGAAGGTTCGAAACGGCCAACGTCGAGCATGGTGAAATTCAGAAGTATGCAAATCAATTAATACTTGATCTTAATCATAATTATGGAATAAAATAAGACTTTTGGTCGAGTCAGAATGAAGTTGGAACGAGCCAAAGTGAAGATGGTCCACCTGAAGACAATTTTGGTCGATATGGTCGAAATGAGCTAGCTAAGGGCAAAGGAAGCCAAATTGAATTGTGAAAACATGGGAAAGGAGTTGAAATGAGTTTTTTCTACATTTCATCAACTTTTGGAGATGGTCAACTAAGAAATAAAAGTCAACCAAAGTCAAAGGAGAGAGAATGAACCACATTGGTCCATATAACCCATCCGATCAACCAATAGGAGCATACCATGTGGAGGGGAACAAATTATTTAAATCCTGGACATGGTGTGGAATAAATCAAGGTATTTTATGGTGAATAAATCAGGGGCAAAAGACATCTAGAGAGCAAGAAGACATGAAGAAACCAATTGTTCCCAAAATGGGCTACATTTGGTAATGAGAGTTATGGGCTGAAGTAAGACTTTTCAACATAAAACCCATGACATATAAGCTTAATTAAGGACCCAAGGGAAGTATTTGATTGGGCTGTAGCACAAGATAAACATATTTAAAGATTGAAGACCCAAAGGTGCTAAAATGGGCCATTTTGGTTGTTTGGTTAAGGAGGAAGAAGGTTCATGGAAACATGTCATCCACGAAAACGACCATGAAGTGGATCTTCTCCTAAAAAATTTGGTCTACATAAGATGGGAATAAAAGCCTAAGGATTAGGATTCATATGTGTTGAGCTTAAAGGCCATTTTGGAGCTAAAAAGTGATGAGGTGGAAACCACACTTGGGGATCAAGTTACGTTCTGAATTTTGGCACACTTAACCTAAATGGGAAGTTTGTTTATCTTCTATAAGATGGGACCTAAATGTTTTGATTCAGAGTACTTTCTTCCATTCATGCATTTGGAGTGAATGTTTATGACAAGTGTAACTACACATTTCAAGTGTTCCCACCCCACTCATTGGCTATAAATAGGACCCTTAGGATGATTTTTAGAAGTCCATAACCACCTTTTGTCTTCTATCTCAGTCGATCTTATGGTTTGTTCTTGAGAGAGATAATGGCAAAAACCGATAAAAATTTCTGTGTGTGAGGAGAGTGTAGGAGGCCTTTCCGTATGTTGATCCTTGGTACAGGATCTGTTGTGATATTCTAGGAGAGGTGGTAATGCTTTATATTTGCGTTCGTAGGTTTCATTACCCTCTTAGCCTTTAGCCTCTTCTTGATCGGTTTTGGTGTAACCCTTAGGTCTTTTGCTTTTGGAGGTGTTGTGCGGTTTGTAAAGACCTAGGTGGGTTCCCTGTGTGTGTTGTGTTTATGTGTTTCTAACCGTGTGTGTGTGCAGGTTGGAGAGCTTTAACCGTAATGGTTCATGAACTTGAACCACATTTGTGGTTTGTATGTGTGCGTATGGGAGTTGGTAGTCCCTATACTTGATTGTTTATCTATGTTTCATGTTATAGTGTGATTATTCATTTCATGTAGTGTAGTTTGGATTGCATAGATATTTGAGTAAGACTCTCTCTTATGTCGGGTAGTGGTTTAGTGTGTCACTCACTTTTTTGTTGCTTTTTGTTGAGTCAAGAACAAACATTTCATGGAGGTTAGAGGTGGAGCTCCTCATGTTGGTTTTATTTTGTGTGTTTAATCTAGACCAGTGTATGTGTGTGTGTGTCGGTGTGTTATGCATGATAGTCTAAGTGCGCGTTGCATGGAGGTTAAAGGTGGAGCTCCCTCATGCTTATTTGAATTGTCTTGTGCATAGACTAGAGTGTGTGGCCATCTCGGGGTTAGACTTCGAGAAGCCTAATCCTTCGGTGCTGTGCGTGGACCCCGGGGTTACATTGGGAGAAGCCCAATTATCCAGTGGTGGAGTTACCTACTCTCCTCGGCTCGTCACGCAAAAGTGGGTCACGCCCATGGACGAGTGTTGCATGAAGATGTGGCCTGGGTTAGATTGGGAGAAGCCCAGTTTTCAGAGTGATGTTTTTAGACCATGTGAATTTTGTGTTTGTTTTAGGGAGTGTTCAGGGTGGAGGGTTAGGTCTCCGTGGTGTGAAGGGATCCCGGGATGAGTAGCTTAAGGATCCGTCCTTTGAGTGTTTTGTTTTTCAGTTGTTGAATCTAGGATTGAGTCTAGACTGTTTTTGTGTGTTGTTATGTCTCGGGTGCGAGACTGGGGAAGTAGAGTCATTGTATTGCATTCATGTTTAGGTTATTGCATTGCATTTGTATCTATGTTATTGCATTGCATTAATAGTTTCCCTTTTACTCTTCGGCATTGATTGTTTGCATGTATATTTACTATGTGATTGTGTGTTGTGTGTTTGAGCATGGTCTGAAGGAGGGGGGGGGGATTGTTGTTTATTTTGGAACTCACTGAGTAATTTCGA